>BHFT01026400.1:0-34803 GCA_004320025.1 Laticauda laticaudata
GGAGTCTGTCTGTGCTCAGGTGTTTGTCTGTTTTGTGGTGTGGAGATCTTTCTATCTGAGAGTGCAGGCTTCCAAATATATATATGTTTATTTAGGTAGTGTGGCCACTGGCCCAATTATGGAACAATATGGCAATACTTGTTTTCTTCTTTGTCCCCATGATATTGCCTTCACCTCATCCCTGGGCCATTTGTAGGATAGACTGAACTGACCCTTAACTGCAGTGGACATAAAACTGTCCTTCCATGCATATGTGTATGTGTCTGTTCCTGGATTAGTCTCTGCTGCTTTTTTGACAACATTTGTTCTTGCCTTCTGTCTGTACAGTAACTGACCCAAAGTGACCCAGTTGGTTTTATGTCTAAGATGGGACTATATAATTCATGGTCCCCTGGTTTCTAGACTGGTGCTTTAACTGCTACACCAAATTATTATTGCAAGTTATATCAGAGTCATTGTTAGGTGCTTTCTTGCACTGCAGTCAGGTGATAAGGAACAGAAGCCAGCACAGTAGGAAAGGGATTATCAACAGGGACAGCAAATTTCATATAAGTGTTGTTTTCTGGTAAACTGTGCTTTAACACAGGAGCAGGGAATCCTATGATGCTTCAGGACTTGTGGAAGTACAAATGCAGAATTCATCTGAATTCATTAAAATAATGGTATCTTTCTCTAGGAACATGTAGCTGATGCATGATGCTAGAAACAGGAATAGATAGTGACTTCTATAAATCACTTGCACATTGATGCTGTAGTTGAATTGTCTGCAGGATTTCCTCCCCTCAATCAAATTGAACGCATTGCATGATCTATCTCTTTATCTCTCAATCTGTTCATCTCCCCCCCNGATCTATCTCTTTATCTCTCAATCTGTTCATCTCCCCCCCCCCCTCTCTCTGTCTGTCTCTCTGTCTTTGTATCTGTCTCTCTGTCATTTTCTCTCTCTCATCATCTGTCTATCATTTCTGCTGGGACTGCCAGTGAAATGAAGTGGCTCTGCACGCATATGCATAAAGAGTCAAGCATGAGCCAATTTCAGAATAGTTGCATGAGCCTTGCAAATGGCACAGCTACTTTAACCATTCAAAATGGTGCTTTGCTCACACCAATGCACATTGTGAAGCATTAATACTTCTTAACGTGTTTCAGATCCCTGATCTTCATTCTACTGCTGAACAGAACAGGGAGAACTCCTCCCCTTTGCCTCTCCAATTACTTGAAGAAAGAGAGTGATTAGGTGTCAGGAATGAGTTTGGAAGGCAAGCAAGGGCAACAGAGGAAAGAACAGCAAGAGGAATGCTGCCAAGATATCTCCTAGCACTAGCTGTAAATAGGAGAAAGCACCAAGGCAGGATACAACCTCATCCCATAAAACCAGGTAGAACTGTTGCCTCATTTCTCCTATGCCCAGAGCAGACACAGAACTTGTCTAAAGCATCGATGAAGCTGCAAATCAGATTACAGGCTCAGCTCTTTGAATTCTTTCCAGCTGAGATTATTAGGATTTCACTCTTTGTTCACACCAAGGCACACACGCATTTTCAGCTGTCACTCTTAGCAAGTTCAGTAAGGTCCATAGTGATTTGCAGGCCTTATAAGGGCGGTTGCTTTTGTATCCTCAAAAAGAGGCCAAGAGGATACTGATTTGCATATCAATTTTAATGGAAAAATCACGGAGTGCAACCAGACTGTTATGTTAAGCAAACATGTTTTTTTAAAAAACAATTTTCTCTCCTGCTATCCATCAAATTTATGCATGTCCTTGGTGAATGCATATGTGGATACAGATGACTGAACTGTTGTGAGGATACAACCAACTCAGTACTTTTTGTAATGCCTTTGAGAATAAAGTGTTCTCCTGAATGGTTTACGTAGCCTTACTTTGAGTATCAGTTTGGTGTAGTGGTAAAGCACCAGGCTAGAAGCTGGGAAACTGTGAGCTCTAGTCTTGCCTTAAACAGGTAGCCAGCTAGGTAGCCCTGGACCAGTTAGTCTCTCTCAGCCTAGGAAGGGGACAATGACAACCTCCCACCCCATTCTCAGAACGGAAAGGCATTGCTGTAGAACACTATGCCTCAATTTATAGAAGTCGTAGAGGCAAAATCTAATTTTACAGGAACAAAAGGTTCTTGCAAAGTCATAAGTGACTACAGCCACAACCACCTGAAACATATAACTGTGTATTTCTGGGGCATATTACAGATTTTCTCTCCCATGTTTATTGCAACTAAGAAAACAACTCCATATTTCTTTGAACAGGACTGGGGCTGAGACTTGGCAGGCTCAATGGACCCTCTTGCTAGGTTTTTGTCTATATATTTGCACATCTTTTGCATTTCCCAGGGCATCAGGTCAAACATTTTGGTTTTCTTTTTTAAAGTCCTATTCATATGTGGTTAACTTGCCTTTCATAACAAAATTTTCTGTATCTTGTTGTTCTAAAGTCTAACAACTGGGAACTGCAATTCCACCGTTTTGATCACGTACTGTTCATTTTCTTTCCTTTCTTTCACAGAGCCAAGAATCCTCATCTCTAGCTCCCACGGCAAAACTAACAGATTATACTAGATTTGAAAGATCAAACAATGTAACTTCTGATTGTTGATAGTTTCATAAATTCCTTCTATTTTTTCCCCTTCAGTGTATATATGTAAATATGGAATGGCATATATTAATCCTCCCTCCTTGCCATTCTGTTGATGTACAGCCTAGGAGATAAGGGAACTTACATTGAGGCTTCCCTCATTGATCTTTCAGTGGGCTATAAATAAATAGCTTCTTCCTCCTTTGGATGCTGTTTCCTGCTATTAAAGGACAGGGTGTGCTTTTACTCTTTTCCATTCACCTGCCTGACTCTTGTTCCCAGTCCAAACACAAACATCTGGCTAGAGATTGGACAATAGATTCATTTCCCAGGGTGACAGATGAAACCATTTTTTCCCTTTGAAGATTGTGCTGCACCCTTTTTTCCATTTTACTTTTAGTACACAGAATCTGTTGGAGATTCTTCCTCATCCTTCTAAGGTTGTTGCCAGAATTGTTGATCACTGTGCTCAGCACAAAAAAATTGATCAGCACAGAACACTTGGCTGCGTTACACATTTGATAAATTCCCATGAACAATTCTGTAGCATTAAACCAAAATGTGAGAATGCTGGGTTACCTTTCAGAAGATCAAGCATCAAACCATAGTTACAGCTCTTCTTGACAAGCTCTTTTGAAACTGGGTGAATTATAAAACTAATTGTTTTGTGGTTTCTTAATTTTGATGGAAATTCTTATTGATTGTTGGAGATGGCTGTGAAAATGCCTTTAAAAGTGTGAAGTGCTTCACTAGCATTATTTAGTCAAAATCTGTAAAACAACACTGAAGATTCAAGAAAAGATTGAGTGGCTCACCTGAGACCTAAATATATTTATGACAGAAAGAATTAAATGAGTCATGACAAAATTGTTAAAGTTTTGAAATTGCATTTTCTGCCATTATAGCATAGTCCAATTAGAGCATTTGTTTGACCATACCCCAAACATCTCTTCCAGACTATGAGATGATAATATTAGAAGATGTCAATTAGCCAAGATCTTATTTGAATTTGTAGCTGGAACTTAATTTACAGATTATTTCAAAGATCCACTTCAATCACAGCCTCTGTGCTCATTGAATCAATATTTGAATTGATTCAAATACATTTGATTTGATAAGATGTGCTAAATTGATCAGTTCAAATACTTGATTGTTGTACTTTCCACAATTCATGTTCATAGTCTCTTCTGGGACATAGGATAGATGCCTTACCTCTCTAACTAATGTGCTGGGGAACATATTGCAGTAAGTGGACAGGACTAAAATAAACTGCATGATACCAAGGGAAAAATCAAGATTATATTTCATTAAAATAAAAAAATAGATTTAAATTAATTAAATATATTTAAAATATTGTCAGCAGAAAAGTTGGAAGAGCACTGATTCCCAAAATCTTAGAAGAGACTATGGATTGTCCCTTGATATTTACCTCTGCTCAGTAATAATAGTGAATTGTACGGAATATAAAATGTTTTAACAGAGTATTAAAAAGTTAAAACAAATATAAAACCACTATGCAAACAGCAGAATAAAAGACTCTTGCTTGGGTGGGGAGAGATGAATTTCATTTTCTTTTGTTCTGAAATAAATCTCCTGCCATACAACATAATTTTGAGCTTAATACAGTAAAAATACCATTAATGTGCCTTACATTGCTTTCCTTTGATTTAAGCCATTGTTTCTCAGCTTCAGACATTTTAAGATATATTATTTCCCAGCTAGCAGCTGCAGAGGCAGAGGTGTTATTCAGCAGGTTCTGACCAGTTCTGGAGAACTGGTAGCAGAAATGTTGAGTAGTTCAGAGAACCCCGGCAAATTTACCAGCTCTCACTGGATATTTTACAGTATCCTTCTCCTGCCACGCCCACTAAGCCATGTCCACAGAACTGTGAGAAAAAGAAATTTGAATCCCACCACTGAGAGGTATTCTGGGAGTTGAAGTCCACAGAGTGGCTCTGGTTGAGCAACACTATTTACAATATTCCATTTTTCTACTCGCTTCCTACATCAATGATAGATATATGCAGGAGGGGCAAGGGGAACAGACAATAAGATAATTATGACATGGTTGTTTGCCCAGTCACATATTTTCATTGCCTGAAATCTTGTTACTATGTGACAACATTGTGACTCATTCCAGAGATAAATCACCAAATTAAATCCATCTTCCTCATACATTTTCACATGGCTGTATTTTCATAGGAATTCCACTGGGAAAGCCGAGAACCAGATCCACCCATCTCTGGGTCAGATTTTTTAATGTGAAAAGATTTTTTTGCAGTGATGTATAAAAAGTTGTCCTCAGAAGCACATCCAGTACTGGCAGGTATCAGTCAGTGAAGAATTTCTGCTCTGCACCTGAAAGCAAATATTTTGCAATGAAAGATAAAGGGGAAAAATTCCAATTAGATTAAAGACCCAGCAGAATGAAAATACCTCGTGATGTTTTTCACACTGGTGTTGGGCCATGTGGTTCCAGAGAAGCATAAGTGACATGTTTTGTTCCTGGAGCAATTAGTACATTCCATTTGAGCCACCGGACAGCATGTGAAAAGAGAGACAAGCCTGCCTCATAATGGCTTTGATCAGAAAGCTCCAAACTGGTGGGAGTTTATCCAGACACTGTCTAGAAAGCAGGCTGTTAAGCTGAGAAGCCCTGGATATTTTTGGTGCCAGTAGAACTATGCTGAGAATGCACATGCTTCAGATGAAGCAGAACTCAAGACTTTACAACCAAGGGGGAGTAATGTTTCTTCACAGAGACAAGGAGCAATAGAGAAGATTGAGGGAGGAGGGGTATTGTCTGGAGCTTAGACAACAATTCTTCTACATAAATCTGATAGCTATTTGGAAAGATGAGAGAGAAGTGAGGAACACTATATACAACAAGATAAAGAGGTCTGAATGTGTAGTAGGTCTTGCTAATGAGAACATGTGGTTCATGCTTGAAGTGTGAAGCTTAGAAGGTGAAACCCAAGTTTCTATGTGTGTTTTTTTAAAGAAAGGAGAAGAAAAAAAAGTATTGCACTGGATCAGAGCAAAGTTATATTTTGCCCAAATTCTTTTCCTTGGACAATTAGGTGCTTATCCAAAGCCCACAAGCAAGGCATAAATGATACCCCCTGTGTCTTATATCAAGGAGTTGATACTAGGAAGCAATAGCACTTAGACTTACATGCTGCTTCACAGTGCTTTACAGCCTTCAGGAAGAGGTTTGCAGTCAGCAAATTGCCCCCAGCAATCTGGGTCTTCATTTTACCTCAGAAGAATGGAAGGCTGAGTCAACCTTGATTCAGTCAATCCTGGCAATGGGCAGAGTCAGCCTGCAATACTACCTACAGTACCATTTTAACCACCGTGCCATCAAGCTGAGTGATGGTAGGTGCAAGTTTTGAAGGGAACACAAAATTCTTCTCCTAGTTACTATTCATATTTGCTTACTTGCATGTTTGCTGATATGCCCTGCCATTCATTTTTTAAAGTACTGTTTCTTTCCTAAAAGTACTGTTGCTTGCTGCCTGCATCCTGCAGGTGGACCTTTGCTTATTTGCTTGGCCAGGTTTCTGGAATGCTGCGAACCAGTGCCAGTCCATGGACTGGGAGTTGGGGACCACCATTTGTGAATTATTATATTTCTATTGAAATTAGTGATGTGGACTCTGCAAATTTATATATGTGATTCCTCTAAGTCAGCTGATTTCATAGGATTTACCCTTCATGAGTTCTGCTTGTTTCTGTCTCCATTTAAGAGAAGTACAAAGAAGCTCTTAGAACTCAACTACTCTATGCAGCAATATTTCCCCCCTCTTGCTATTGAAAATCTAATGTAAATTCTATCTTCAGATATTTGCTTGGCAGGCACCAATATTCAGTTCTTAGGGTGATGGTCATTTATATTGAAGCTCTTTATTTAAACTCTTAGATTTTCCAGATCCAAGTCAGCTTAGAGGCTGGTTAATGAATTTGTGAAAACTGAGTTAGGAAATGCAGTAACATAATCTGATCATACTGAGGGCACAATTAGATCTGCTACACAAACACAGAAGGTTTCTGGAAGCACATCTGCTAATCTGAAACCAAAATTACAAATTTAAGAGTATGGAATAGTCTTCCTGCAAATAAAATTGGATTTCAAGTGATCTAAGATACAACATCAGGAAGGGATGTCAAATAACCCAGATCTGAAGAGAGAAAGTGTTAGAATGGATAACTGTTATATTGTGACAGGAGTGGGACTTTATAATTTCAAATAAGACAGAATTAAACATGGTATAATTAGGTTGAAGAAAGAAGGCATATCATTCTGAATACCTGAGTTGTTTGTTGAACTTTTGGCTGTATTTAAATTTTGTACAAATGTTGGTGAGCAAATACATTTATTGTACAGACATGGGCTACAAAAAATCCAGAAAACCACAACCTGGCAGCAAAGAGATTGTCTGCATTTTTTTTTTTTTGCTTTTCTATAATAATTATAATGCAACCAATTAGGTGACATGACTTGTGAGCTATATCTGACTTGATGAATCAAAGTTCATTTAAGAGTATTAACTGGTTTTCTGATGAAAAATCAATGTTACCTGTCAATAGAGAGAGCATTTGATAATTAAATGAATACATGCAATATATGCAATACTTTTCTTGGACCCATCTTATGCTATAAAACAAACCAAAAAACATCAGACCTATGAGGCTTGAACCCTGAAAGTGAATCTAGAGAACTGGTAGTGGAAATTTTGAGCAGTTCAGAGAACCAGCAAATACCACCTCTGACTGGCCCCACCCCCATCTATTCTCTGCCTCCCGAGTCCAGCTGATGCGCTGGGTCTTCTTTTTAATTGCCGCCTTCTCACAGGAGACAGAACTGGAAAGCATGTTAGTGGGGGGGTGGGAAAGGGAATGGAGATTTTAAGCAGTATCCTTTCCCGCTGCCATGTCCACAAAGCCATGCCCCACCAGCCAGGAACACCCATAAAGCCAATGCCACAAGAACCGGTAGTAAAAAATTTTGAATCCCACTCACTGATGCCATACCCTACACACCTACCAACACACATGAACACACACACATGATTGACATATACAAACTTACACAAAGTACTACATGAATAGAATTATCATTGCCTATCCCAAGGAAGACATTCAGAAAGCTTTGACTGGCTTTAAGTCTGAGGCATTTCTAGACAGATGCCCTGGTACCGCTAGTATGCTAATCTTGGTTAATGGTTGAAAGCTTGAGTGCTCTTAGCAGGAACTAACCCTGACCACCTGGCTTGATTCTCATTCCTCCTATTTTCCATTAACAAGATCCTGACAGCCTAATTCAGCCCCTAGCAAAATCGTATAATATCTGAGAAAAGTATCTTCTTTCTCAATTTCCTTTTGAACTGGGCTTGTTATCAAATGCAAATACACCTCTGTCTTCTCTCTGTGGGTCATCTTCTGCATTAACGATATTGCCACCTGCACATATGGCAGAGTTTGGATAAGTTCCTATGGGGGCCATGAATTCTTGCAACTTTCCATTTCTGATTTTTCTTTTACCTATAGCAAATTAACACTTATGTGTAGTGCTTTACAGCCCCTCTTAGCAGTCTTTAACAAGAGAGACAGCATATTGCCATCAATAACAATTTGAATCGCTCATTTTTAACTGATCTCCGAAAAGGATGAATAAAGATGAATCAACCTTGAAGGCTGCAATCAAGATCCGAGCTTCTGGAAGTTGGCAGAATTTAGCTTGGCAGTACTGCATTCTAACTACTTATGCCACGCATGGCTTACCTATCTGGCCAAGGAGAAGGAGAACACAATACTGCCATGAGGTATTTGACTTTGCATTATGCTAATCGACAGGTGCTGTTCTTTCTCTAATGTTATTCATCTGCTAGACAAAAAAGAAGAGCCTCAGAAACTATGGTGTTCTAAGCAATGTGGGGAGATATTCAGCGAATATTTTGCTGGCAACTGCCTGATATTTTCAAGAATGATTTATTGGCACTTTACCTACTTCTGCTATTAACTCACAACTGGAGATCTCTATTTCAGCAGTATGGTTGCATAAAAGAACCTCCTCTTAGTTGGGAAAATGGTTGAGAAGTTGATTCTTAATGGCTTTTGCAGTTACCTCTGCAGTTCCTCAGTTCTTGTTTTTTATGACCTATAAGGGATTTGAAAAAACTCAGGGAATGGCCATTAGATTGGCAACAAGAGATAGTTTTTGGCATCTTTTTTACCATCCTCCAATGATCATTCTGGAACTTCTGCAAAACTGTGCCTCACAATATACTCTTCCTTTTGTGAAGATTCTGTTCCATCTGGAAATAAGGAGTGCAAGACCAGGTTCCAACAAACAACTCTTTATTTAAAACAGTAAAGATGACCTTGTAACAGTGAGATGTAAGTCATTTGCCCAAGCCACGGCAACACCTTCTTATATGCGGCTTGCTCGTGGCTTGTTGGCCATAAGTGTTAAGTGTTCCCCCATCACGCAGGCAAATCGGAATTGGCGCTGAAGTAACCAATCTGAGCCACAGCCTTTTCGGGCCAATCAGTTTAAGGTATTTTGGAGTCTACCAAGTTCTATACACACACACCCCTCCCCTTGGTTTTGTCCAATGTGCGTAACGTAGTCACACAGGTAGGTGGGGCTTCTGCGGGTCCTACTTGACCTGCGCAGCTCAGTCTCAGCATTGTCCTCAAGCGGATTCAAGACGGGATCTCTTTCTTCTCTGTGTCTTCTCATGGAACCTCCTGGAAAGGGTGAATCCAGCTTGCCGCTCCCGCCTGAATTTCTCGGCTGGTTGAGGTGGCTCCGCCACTCCTTCCTGGTTCGTCCAGGCTGGTCGAGCTGGCCTGGCTGTCTCTTCCAGTAAAGGCCTCACCTCCTCTCCCTGCTCCTGGACATCTTCTCTGGAGGTCGTCTATTGGTAAGGGCACTTTTTGTTTCATTTGTTTCATTCTAGTTCGGGTTTGTGTAGTGATTGTTGTCTTGTTATTGGAGGTTCATCTCTCCCTTTTTTATTATTTTGTGTTTTCCCCCCCTCCTCGGTTGATTTTTGGCTCGTTTATTGGAGTTTTGTGGCAGTAGTGTAGTGTTGCATTCTCATGTTGGGCAGCGGGGAATGGCTCAAGGCATCTGCATGGGTGATGGTCCTTTTCCTGGTGATGGATGAATTTGTAGTTGTATGCAGCGAGGAATTCATGACCACCTCGTCATTCTTGGTGATAGAAACGTTCGGGGTTGGGTTTGTTTCCTGCTAGGATCCCTAGCAGGGTGGTTGTGGTCAGTGATAATCCAAAAATGTCTTCCATATAGGTATATTGTTGGAATCTTTTGATTGCCGGCAATGATTGCGAGGGCTTCTCGTTCGAGTTGGCTGTAGTTCCTTTCAGATTTTGACAGCGTTTTGGAATAGAAGGCAATTGGTGCCTCTCTGCCGTCTGGTAGTTTGTGGTCGCTCAGGATGGCGCCGATTCCAAAAGGTGATGCATCAGCACGGTGACCTTCAAAGGCAGGGTGTTTGCTATAATTGTATCAAAAACGGTGTTAGAAGTTAATAGGTCGCTTGATGTTTTGGAATGCTGCTTGTTCCCGGTGGCCCCATTTCCATATAGTTTTTTTAATCTAACAATCATTGTAAAGGGTTCTGCCTACGGTTGCTTTTTTGGCAGGAAGACATTGTAGAAAGTTAATGAGCACCTAAGAAAGCTGTAAGTTCAGTTTTGTCTTCACGGTCTGGTGCGTCTTTTATCGCCTTTTTCTTTTCAGTGGGGTGTATCCTTGCTCATGGCTATCAGGTAGCCTTAAACAATTCAACCTGGTTGGTGGCTAGTTTCCACATTTTTTCTCTCTTGAACTTTAAGCGCCTGCTTCTCTGAATCTTCGCAAAAACCTCTTTTAGTCGATGTTTAGCTAATTGTTTTACATGTTTTTACTGATACTATACATCCAATCAAAATAGGGGACGACTCCTTTTGATTCTGTTTAGAAGGTGCTTCATGGAGGCTTTGGAAAACGCCCGGGGCAGAACGCTAACTACAATTTAAGTCGGTGCACTTGATGCCGCCTCTGTGCTTGACTATAGTCTTGCCTCTGTGTTTACAAGGCGGTCAAGCTGGTAGACTGTTTGATATACGCTTTGTGCAAGATCAAGGTTTCGCCAAAAATTTTCCTCCCCTAGTGAGTGCAATAATGTTGCACTATCGGTACTGGGTAATGCGCTTTGGTTGGAGCGCATGAGTTTAGGGTTTGCCATAGTCTGCGCACAGACTGCGCACTGACCAATCTTGGGTTTTGACAGGAGTCCACAATGAGTGTTTTTTCCACCTGGCATGGTCCGATTTGACTCTAAACACTTCCTTGTGCGGATAAGTTTTGCATTAAGCTGTTCGTCTATTTTGCTTTTTAAGGCAAAGGGAATGCATTTGGGGCTTTGAGCCTGATGGGAGCTATCTTTGGGTCTAGGCTGATGATATTGGCGGTCCCTTGTACTTGCCTAGGGTCTGCCTTATACATCTCCCGGAACTCCTTGCTAGTCAGGCTCTGTTCCAGTTGGCCACAACGATGCTGGTTGATCCGCGGTCAACTCCATTCCCAGAGGTGCGAACCATTAGATTTCCCAGGCAGGCGTAGGCAATGCACGGTCGACCGATTGTTAGACAGGCAGTATTCAGATGGTTTTAAATTCTACTAGAAATGTCCAGCACACTACCGGATACACGGTTTCCCTGTAGTCCTTTAGTATCAATTTTTGTTGTTCCAGTTTTCTTTTGCTTGATGTCCTGGTATCAGGCTTCTGATAGTGTTCCCAGATACCATTGGACAAGTAAATGATCGGAGTCTACTTCCAATCTTCACACAGGCTTATCCTTCAATTTTTACATTTATCTCCAGATCTTTTTTTGCATTTGCTGCCCTAGCATTTCTGATGGTTTTGGTTTGGTGTGTATTTTTTTCTCTGTCACATCGTTTGCCAGTTCCTGTCTCTTGGTCCCATTCTGCTTCCAGCTTGTTCTTCTCTTCGTTTTGGGTGTGTGTGTGTGCTGCACATCTTTTGGACCTATAGCCCTTTTGTTTCGGCAGAACCGGCCTTGCCGATGTTGCCCGTTTTCCAACAAGCTCGCAATGCAAATCTAAGGAACTGCATTCTGAGCATGGGTGATTTCCTCCACATCCAGCACACACTGAAATTTCTCGACTCTCTCCTCTTTTTTCCTGCATTTTCTTTCCGATCTGAAGTCCTATGTATATTTCATTGTCATCATCAGTGTCGCTCGGGAGTCGAGTTTCTTCATGGTGGGCAGGTCCACTGTGAGCTTTGAGTTTCTTGCTTTCCTCCTCCCTCTTTTCTCTGGGTTGATCAGTGATCTTGATAGAGTTTCATCTGGCATTCATAGTGGGCTGCGGATTCTTGGCAGCTTCAGCAGTGGTGGCTTCTGTGCTGGCCTCTCGGCCACTGTGATATTCGTCTATTTAGCAGCTTGCTTTGGAGTGTAGCATCCTTCAGATCCAGACTAGACGCATCGCGCTCATGCCTCATCCATGGTTCTGGAACTCGCAGCTCTCTCGATTGCTCATTCCTAGGCTGCTACGAAGTCTCAGGTGCTCTCATATCTCCTCCCCTGTTGGTAACTCGTTGTAAAACTCATGACCTTTTGCATCAGGTTTGGAGACCACAGGTGCGTAATGGCTTGAAGCATTTCGTTCCAGTTGAGGCCATGCGCATCTGCTTAATGTCTCTCAGTTTTTAGCTTGGCGTCTTGGGCATTTTAAAAATTGCTGGTCCACAGTGTGGAGGATACATGCCCTCTTGCGTCTGCTGCAGTTATACCAGTACTCTGTAGCTTGTTGCTTTCTAAGAACCATCAAGAAAGCGAATCAATGTAGACTCCATCTCTCGGACTGGGTTTGAACGGTGCCAGGTGGTGCATTGTTTACCCAGCCTCTCTCTGTCGCTCGGCTTCGGTTGCCATTGGCTTCAAGTCTCACTCTTCTAGAATGATCCCACCTTCGTCACCAGAGTTTTCGTCTAAAAATAAAGTTGGCCACGAGAGCGAGGTTCCAACTAAACAACTCTTGTATTAACAAACAGTCAAAGTGATCTTGTAATGGAATGGAACATTTGCCCAACGCCACATCAAGCCTTTCTATAGTGGCTTGGCTCTGCGGCTTTGTGGCCCAATGAACATTTGTTTTAAAGTGTTTCCCGGAGAACCGGTAGTCGTCAATGTTTTGAATCACAGCCAAACTTTTTAATATATTTTATTTCAAAGGCTAGTTGTAGGGAAACCTCTGCCCTTCTTCATGTTGAAGCACATTCAAATAATTATTAAACATAACCAATTACATTATTGGACATAACACAATTAACATACTACCTCACCTGCCTTCAACTGAGGACCTGCATAATGCATGAGTCAGAAAAAGAGGGCTGTGTAAAATATTTACAGACCCCTGACATCCAGCATATATAACTGTTTCACATCTTCCGCTAAAAACAACTGCTATAAGATGCACTGCACTCACCCAGACCAACTAGACACATAGAGATCAAGTTTTTTCCCGAAAGCCCATGCAATGCTGCAAACAAATATTTCTCCTCAACACTGTTCAACTACTTTACAAATTGGTACATCTGCTATTACTGTAATTTTCTATCATCCTTATCACGCGCATCCCTCCGCAACTTTGTGATTGTAAGGACTGTAACTTTGTTGCTTTTGGTATCCTTAACGATTTTATATTGACTGTTTCCTGTATGATTGATTGTTGATTGTACCTATGACTATCATTAAGTTGTTGTAGTGTTCTGATCCTTGATTCTTAATGGAATGTACCTTTTCTTTTTGTATACTGAGGAGTATTTACCCAAAGACAAATTCTTGTTGTTGGTGTGCCGAATCACACTTGGCCAATAAAGTATTCTATTCCAGGGCTTTCCCAACGCACTGGGCCTCCGGACCAGTACGCCAGTCCGGTGGATCATTTTGTAAGGACCTACAAAGAATGAATAATTGTGATTAAAATATATATAAAAAATATGTTTTTTTAGTCAAGAATAGTAAAGAAGCCCTTTTACTATTGGGGAAGATATGGATTTTGCCGGTCTTGAAAAAGTGTTTCTGCATGAAACTGGTCCCTGGTACAAAAAAAGGTTGGGGGAACCACTGTTCTATTTATCTATTTATATTCTAATTCTATTCTATTCTATTCTATTCTATTCCTGGTCCTCTGAGCGTCTGAAGTTTAATAGTTTGGAAAATATATACCTGTTCAATTATTTTTTAGATTTGTGTTCACATTTTTCAATAGTAGGAAACTCAAAAATGGGCATATATTGCCATCACCTTGCTATTTTCTCCACATTCAAAAATGGCTGTCGGAGCTTGGGCAGAGTGACTTACCTGAAGTCAGTCAGCACGGTCCAATGTTTAAAGAGTATGTCAGAACTTGCGGTCTCCTTTAGTGCCAACAACACTTCAAGCTTACACTGGCATAATTGTGTTTTAGCAAGACTAGTTTTTTATGAGGCATACTTTGGAATTCAAAGAGTGCTCTTTCTCACTTCCCCACCAATACAGAACCCATAAATTTGTTTGACCTTGGGATAGCAGAGAAATTTATCTCTATCAGTTTCGTCGAGAGTTTGAGGTGTGGTGCATAACTTATAACCGCAGAGATACTTATAAACCAGAGGGGAGAGGTATTCTCCTAAAGCTAGCATTAAACAGAAAACATATATTAAATCCCTATTCTCTTCTCTGAATAAGCAGTAAAAGGCACACATTCGACATTGCCTTACATTGAAATATTTGGGCATCAACAAGGTAGCAGTGGCCAGCTATTTTTTCATCATCTTCTATTGAAAGTGGAAGGGATTTTTTTCATGAGGCTTTGCTAAAAGGCAGAAACTAATGGTATGTTCCTCTTATGCTAACATTTTTGTTTTTGTATCTAAGTAATGCTTAGCCGGTTAATTTTAGCAATAGTATCTATCATTGTAAAGCAACAGTTTCCACAATTTGGTTAGGATTGTACCACATCCTGGTCACATAGCTTTTCCAAGCACTTATTTGATTCTCAAACACAGTGTTGGGACTTCAGCTTCAAACACATTTCAGTCCACAATCTGAGACCAAGAATTTGGAGAAGTGCTGCTACAAAGCACAATTTCAGCTAGACTTAATGCAACCGCTGACTTATATTTTCAATAGATGTTGAAGACTGAAAAATTTTGTTCATCCAAAAAATTTATTACAGAGTGGACCACTTTGTTATAAATAGTGTATGTGCATGTTCAAAAGAGAGAATGGATAGAGCAGGTAAGATTCAAGACTAATAATGTGTCTGATATGTGATTAATGTGATTATGTATATATTCATCTAAAGTAAAGATGGCAACATCGGTTCCCATAATCCTACCCATCAACAGAATTTCATTAGAAGCTTGGAGCTCTTCTTTAGAATTCTGTAGCTTAAGCATAATCCTGGGTGTCCATTAGATAGCAATGCCCATACAGTTTTCCACTTGTTATTAAGCAGAATATTACTGTTTTGAAAAAGGGACTAATAGAAAGACAGTACAAGTATATTGAAAAACATATTAAAAATAACAGTTAAGCCCCTGTCACACTGCACAACGGATGGAAAAAGAAGTGTAAAACGAGAGAAACACTTGCCATCCGTTGATTACACGCGATGCATCCGTTCTGTACTCACTGCCATACGTTTGCTTCCTCTCTATCCATCCAGCATCGTTTATTGTGTTTCATCCTCAGAAAGTTTTGAGCTGCTCACAAACTTTTTGAGCGAGAAAATGTATTCCAATTCGCCATTTCCTGGGCATCTGCTAGGCATGCCGTTCTGCATCCGCTTCACCATCGCTATATCCTGCTACGGCACCCATGCACATCCGCGCAACTTCCATCTCTCGCAGCGTAAACGATGCAGGGAGGAAGCGGGAACGACGCGGAACGGATGCAGAACGGATGCTAGCCGGATGCAGACGGAGAACAAAGCATGTAACAACAGAAAAAACTATTCAACAGAGGGGACCTATCTCAGATATAGCGACTGGTCTCTAGAGGATGCCTAGATGATGCATAAGGGACACATTGAAGGGGAAAACCTTATAC
This sequence comes from Laticauda laticaudata, assembly GCA_004320025.1. Lineage (NCBI taxonomy): Eukaryota > Metazoa > Chordata > Lepidosauria > Squamata > Elapidae > Laticauda > Laticauda laticaudata. The sequence goes on from BHFT01026400.1 coordinate 15,722, forward strand.
TGCCTATAAAAAGGGGGGAGCACTCATATGGATCTCACTCTTTCAGAAACAGCAGCCTCTGTGGTGCATGACGCTTCTGATGCCTTTGTCTGACTCTTCCTCTTCCACAGCATCCAGGTCCTGTCACTGTGGATCATAACTAGCTCTTTTGGCAGCCACGCACACTTCCTGCAACAGTGCGCAGCATGCTAAGCTCTTGAAATCGTCTACTACGGGAAGCTCTGGGTTATGAAGATGTTCACAGAAGAGCCAGAGGAACGGACTGTAACAACAAGCTGATGGTGGAGCTCAGGAACGAAGACACTCGCGCATTCCAGAACTTCATGAGGATGCCTCCCACAAGTTTGACGAGTGTGCAGCGGTGAACACCGCAGTTGACCAAGGCAAACACCAACTTCCAGCCCAGACTGGAACCTGGGCTCAAGGTGCACTGACTGCTGTGCCAACCTGGCTCAAGGGACCACCTACAAGGAGGCATGCAGTAATCGGCTGAGGGTGCCACACAAACAACCATTCAGCGTGTGGTTCAGAGAAGTGGTGCAGGCCATCATCGAAGATCATGGAGGAGCTCCTCCAGTTGCCCCTCCACTGAAGAAGGCTTGGAAGAAAGTTTGCAGAGCAGTGGTATCAGAAAGTGGAACATTCCCCAAACAAAAAAACACCGTGGAGCCATCGATGCATGCAAGCAACGTGGCCTTGCAAAATGCTCCAGCCAACTCAGGCCACCTTCTTTTTCTTTCTCTCATGGCTTTGTCCATTCATTAGAGGAATATCCACATGCACCGCGCAATGTCCCTCAACAGCCGCTACGAATTCCCCGACACTCTCACACCTTCTCTCTGGGTCTCCTTTTAATAATTCGTGTTCCGCGATAAGGTTGGAGACACTCGTGCAATAATGGGCTCTCAGTAGTCAGTCCCAACTGGGCATGCACTGCGTGACGGTTCCTGAGGTTTGGCCATCGCTCTAGGCCATTTTGAAACACCATGGGCCACAGTGGTTCAGGATAGACCGGCTCCTTCCTTTTATTGGTTCGATTTTTCTTGCCGGTCGTTGCTTCTCTGCGGAGCATGAGGAACCCGGTCGATGTATGATTCCTCCCAGTCCTAAGTCATTGGGTCAAATTAGAGGTGCGATGGCGAGTTTGCTTGCTGGCCATAACTCGTCGGTTGTTCAGCTCGCTCGTTGTGCACATGCTTGTCTGGTCTCCTTTGTCTCAGTAATCCTCTCAATCACCGACTGTTAAACGCAGGACAAAAAGACTCTTGCCAGTTGTGACTTTTCAGCTCTTTATTTCGTTGGCTTGAAATCTGCTCTAATTTGCGGAGCCGGCGGCAGTCTCTTTTAGTTAGCAGCTGCTACTGCTCGTGGCAGTGAAGCTCTTTGAATCCTCCCGCTGATTCGGCAGCCAATCACAAAGGTTAGGTAAATGTGAACCAATCAGGACGCATTTGCTGGTCCAATCAGAAGAGAGTATTTCAAGTCATGTTTAATATATACGAACAGGAATCTTCGATTGAGCTAACCAAGACATTATCCAGAACATCACAGCAATAAATCACAGAAGTCTATTGCTTTCTTTGTTGTTTTATGGAATTGAAAAAATGTTTTAATTTTGTTGTAACAACCTGCATATGATTTCATGAAACAGGCAGCCAGAAAGGAAAAGTGTCCTTAAGTTTCCAAAGCAATAAGGCTGTACCTTCAAGAGGATCAAACTGTTGCCAATGGCCACACTATATTGGGCAATGTGTGAAGTTTTAGTTCAATATCTGTGAAAGGCATTCTTTGGTCAATAACTTGATATAATGCCCTTTGGTTTTGGGCAATTTTTTTTTCTGCTCTTTCTTTCTTCAAATTCCAGAAAGTAGCAAAAACATGCTTTTTGGATTTGGAAAGGTACTCTCAATACCTCTGGGTAAGCCAGAGAGGAAATGTGACTCAGATGAATTAAATCTAATTTATTGAGGCTATATTAACAGAATCTTGCAAAGTTAAAATACACTATGACTGTTGCAGCATCCCCATAGTCATGAGAGGCCAGGCGAGGATATGCGTGCCTTGATGTTGATGATATTGCACGTTGGCCCCGCTCTAGCCAATAACATGATTACACTAGCCATGCTATGCACGTAAGGCCAGCACCCACAGAACACGGTTGTTAAAAAACTTTTGAATCCTCACACTCTGCCTTATCTGACTTTTTTTTCCTTCAAGTCAGTAATCTCTTCTCCTTTTCCCAAAAGATCATCCACATCTTCCATTATGTCAACATCTTTGAGTGGAGCCATTTTCCCAATAAGACAAAGCATGATGGACTTTCAGATTTTTTTAGCAAAATTTGGAGGACAGAGAACTTGAAATTAATAGCTTTTCCCAGGGCAGAAGGAATGTATCAAAGCATTGTCCCAATAACAGAATTAATTCCGTTATCAAAGGCAAAACAGTGCTGTGAAAAACGAACCCATGAAGACATTTCTTGGAGTATAATAACATAATTGGAAAGCCAGAGAGCCTGTGAACAACTAGAAGATGACTGTAGCAAGAAAGACCTAGAGAATCGACATGCACACCTTGGCCACCTTCTAAACTAAATGTCAAATGCACTCCACTTTCCGCCTGCCATGAAAATATATTATTTTCAAGAAAGTTTAGATCAGGTTGCATCGTCATGGCATTGTCACTTGACATTATTGTGACTTTTTTCCTTCTTCGCTAAAGCCGGGGTGTGTCCACAGCATGTGATGCATCTGGGCCATGGGCCATGAGTTTTGACAAACCCTTGTTTTTAGATCATGCCAGCTGAATGGGAACTGGGGGTTATGAGGAGAAATCCAGAAAACATCTATGTCCTATCAACTGGAGATGGACTGCCATCTGTTTCAGAAATGTCTAAGGAGTCTCCTGTTAGATAACCTAACCAAGGTCCTTCCTAACACTGATTACACTGTAAACTGATTTCGGGCAGTGGAAGGTTGGTTTCTCAACAATACTTTTCTTGAGTTGTTTAAGTAACTTGTAGTATCAACCCATAGTCTTTAATGCCTGTTTGAATACAAACTAGCACATAACAAAACAGAAATGGATAGGATGACCAATATAATAGCACTGATATTTTGCCTGTCACCCGTCCAGTCAGAGCCATCCAACAGAACTAGTAGTAAAAAAAAAAATTTTGAATTCCGTACCAACTGCCTCCAGTGAACTTAAAAATAATTGGTGAATAGTTCAATTCCATTGGGAATTTGAGTGCAAGCAGATTAGCCCAAAAAGGTAAAATACAGGCTAAAATTGAATGGCCAACAGTAAACATGGAAGTTGGAACTCCGGGTCCATACTTCTATGGCTATCTGGAACACCATCAAATGACAATACCCGCATTCGAGAAGAGAATTGAAAACCACATAAATTGGACCCTTGAAGGGGAACAGATTCCTGTGATCAGAGTCGGTCCATTTTCATTTTTTTTAATAACCTTCAAGCGCGAACACTCATAAATCCTCCAGTGACAATCGTGACAGGGATCGCCCAAGCCTGCCTGCCCGTTGAGAATGGTTTTGGCATCTGGGGATCGAACGTGACCCAGCATATAACAAGAACGTTCACTGAGGCAGACGGGACGAGACCTGATGAAGACTTCCAGGATGTATTTGGACGGAAAGCTAGGCAAGTACCGAGGGTCCCTATTTTCATATTATTTGAAATCCAACACATAGGCACAATCCCGGCTAAGGCACGGCAAGTCCCATTCATGCTCAAACCAACAGATTCGATGAGCAATTGGATAAAGCTCAATCGCACAAGGGGCTAGCTAGGACACAATAGAACACACAGCAGTGGGAAACACCCAATTGTGACATCCTGGATAAGCCAGGATGGGCTCAGTGTGAATCTTGAGACTATTAAGGCACCGCTAAACCACATGACTACAAGACAAAAGCGCATTTCCGCGTGTCCAAGTGGTGCAAACTTCTGTTTACATTTCGTTGGAGAGGAGGAAAAGTCTGTCAGCTGATAGGCTCACACCTGGCGGCAGGCATACAGTAATTGCCCGTCGAATGTACTGAAACAGAGGAGCAAACACCATTGTGACTCACAGAGGCATTTATATTCAAGCAGGTTGGCAATTTCGGAGTCCAGCGTGGCCCAGGGTGTTCCAAAGCTTTGATGGACGTCTTTTAACAGGGAATTAAAGGAGTGGTGCCCTATCTTCGATGATGTGCTGGTTATCTGCTATAGAAAACAAAACCAATTGGGAAAGGCCACCTCAGGGAGGTTCTCACCAAGATTTAAAGAGGCGGGACTGCAAGTAAAAAAAAAAATGCCAGCTGGCACAAGAAGTTGAACTTTCCTGGGGTATCCTAAATAGACAAAGAAAGAATTCACGTCCATCACTGAAAAGAAAAATAAAAGACTATAAAACGAAGCCCCAGGCACAAAACAAAACAGAAACTGCAAGCATTTTCTGGGACTCATTAATTTATAAGTCTTTTTGCCGCAGAAAGGCACACAAGCGGAGCAACTGCATAGACTACTTGATAAGAACAGGCTAACTGGAGCCTGGGCCGATGGGAAGAAACTGCATTTCAAGGAGGTAAAAGATCTGCTGACATCCAAATCGGTTACTCATTCAATACAAGAACCTACCACTGACAGTGACAGCGACCGCATCGCTTTTTGGCATGGAGCCATACTCAGTTCACACAATACTGGATGGGAGAGAAGCACCAATCAACATTCTAACTTTCCAAGGACAGTTGTCAAGCAGAAGGGAACTACAGCAGTTGGACAGAGAGGCACTAGACAGCGATCACCAGAGTAACATTTTTCATGAATAGCTGCCTATGGTTGGACTGTTCTTAACTCGTCGTGATGACCACAAACCACTACGGGGATACTCGCAAGGAAACAAGGCCACCCAAACATATTGTCACCATGATGACAAGAGTTGGTATGAATTCCTTGCCACTATAAATTCCAATGTTAATCCAACCAGCCAGGGAAGAACATTTCAGCATTGCTGAACGCCCTGAGACCGTTCCCCCTACCTGAATCTGGAAGATGACCCAGCACCTCGACCGGTCCACACTACAAATAGAGACCTTACCAAACTACCAACTTGCATCAGGTATTGCAAAGAAGATTTGGCCAAGAGAACAGACAATGGCACGGATTTTCTAAACTGGGTAGGAAAAGGTGGCCTCGGAAACCGACGGACGACAATGCATATTTAAAACATTACCTCTTGAAATTCACGAGTCATAAACGACGTCTTAGCTATGGATATTGAAGGGATATAACCAATGGGAGGATAGACGTTATCATCCAAAAAAAATGCAGGAAAAGTTCCTGTGCATGCCTACATGAAGACACCCGAGGTATCGTCAAAAATGAATCCCTGGCCAGAGTTATGTCTGGTGGCCTTGGGAATGGACAAAGACATTGAGAACATGGGTGGGCAACATGGCACAAAATGCCAAAAGTACAGACCTACCCCTCCTGCACCTACCCGTCAAAGTGGGAGACTCTCCAGGGACCCCTGGTCATAATCCATATAGATTTTGCTGGACCGCACAAAGGGAATTATACATTTTTAATAATTGTCGATGCTTACTCCAATTGGCTGGAGGTTCACAGTCACGCAGTCCACAACAGAAGCATCATCAGACAGCTAAAAAAAACTATTCGCTATGCATGGTTACTGGACTTGTTAGTCTCAGACAACAGGCCACAGTTTCACACACTGTCATCAGAAAAATTCCTTGTCGAAATGGTATAATGAATACCCTAACCAAGCGCCTGCTCAACCGCAGCTACAAATGGATATGGTGGGATCATGGTCCAGTATACCAAAGAGGCCATTAGATAAACTCGACGCAGGGGGACATTCAAGACAAAATCGAATAAATTGCTAACCATGCCAACATATAACACCGACACGTCGACTACAAGAGCCCCCGCAGAACTCTTGATGGGGCAGGCAAATCTCTTCACTATCTGGACAGATTACAACACATGACACCCCCGAAAAGCCACCAGACTCCTCCATAGAATACCGCACAATTCCCAAACAGGGGATCTGGTATAATGCAAAAAAACTTACGGGGGACCACTTGGATACAGCTAGAATAAGCCCAATAATGGGATCCCGTCCATACTGACTTTAGAAACGGAAAAGGTGGAAAAGGGAGGAAAATAGCCCTGAAAGAGACACATAGAACCAACTAAGGTCTAGGACAATATGAAAGAAAACCGATAACACTGGGAACGCAGAACAAACACACACACAAAGACCTCAGCAAGAGACTATGACCAAAAACACAGAGGGGAGAGATCACCCAAAACATAACAAAGGGGAGGAGAAAACCCACTAATCACACAACAACAAACAAACCAACAACAAACACCACTGGTAGGCCCATTTTGAAACCAAAACTACTTAACAGCAGAAGACTTCGGTAGACGGGAACTGGCAGCGGAAAACCAACATGAGACCACTCCTGGAAGAGGCAGCCGAGCCGACTCAACCAGCCCAGAGAGACCAGGCGGGAGCGGCAGAGCCAACTCAACCAGCCCGGGTAGACCGGGAGGGAGCGGCAGGGCTGGCTCACCCTTCCAGGAGGTTCCACCAAGGAGAGGAGAAACAGCGAACCTGTCCGAACCAGCCGAAGACAACACCACAACTGAGCTGCGCAGGTGAAGTAGACACCACAAAAGCCCTGCCTACTTACGGGACTACGTAACGTAGGTCAAGCTAAACCCAGAGGGGAGGGGTGTTCTATATATTAACATACTTGAAATACCCTCTTCTGATTGGACCAGAAATACTACTTGCAGATTGGTCCAGAAACGCGATCCTGATTGGTTCGCATTACCACCTTGTGATTGGCCGCCGGATCGGCGGGGGATTCAAAGAGCCATCATTGGCCACGAGCTGCTAGCAGCCGCTATAAAAAAGGCTGCCACGGCTCCACAGTTAGAGCAGATTCAAGCAACTAAATAAAGAGCTGAAAAGTCACACTGGTCTCGAGTCTCTTTTCCCGCGATTTAACAATTCCCTTCTGCAGATGGCTTTTGGCCATCTTGCTGTATGTCAAGATGTTGCCTATACATTTGGGCCTTTCAATAGGGCCTTCTGTTGTTTTTCTGCTTCTTACATTGAATCGCCTGTCCGCCTGGGCTGGGGAGAGAGCTGCAGTGATTTAGAGGCAATGTGTGGGTGGAGGGAAACCTTCAGTTCTGGCATCATTCAGTCAGCGGGATGTTTGTTTCATGTTAGATTATGTAAATAAAGACAGGATAAGGTTCCCCTTAGGGTGGAGGCCCACAAGAAGCCTAGACAACACTTATACTATCCCTATGGGACACAAGCAGAGTAGATGTTTAAATGAAATAAAATAAACGAAGGTTTCCAGATGGCCAGGACTCTGCCAGACTTTGGAACCAAAAAAGCCTCAGTAATCTCATTAAACTTAATGTCTAAGCTGTAACAAAAGCTAATCATAAATCATTGTCATAATATGTTCCAGTTATAAAATGCACAAGATAGTACTTTGAATGTCTTCCTTAACTAGATGAGGTAATGGTCAATAGACATTCAATAGACATTCGGAAATGAAGAATTGTAATCCCCTTATATCTGTGGGGCACTGGGTCAAGGAGGCTGATTCTATGAGAGATTCCTAATCTTTTGTCACTGAGCAAGTTACAGCTACCAAAAGGTAATAATAATCCATTGGCATTCAATATGAGCTATGGTGTTGCAATGGTTAGAATGCAGTACTGCAGGCTTCTTCTGCTGACTGCTGGCTACCACCAATTTGGCAGTTCAAATCTCACCAGGCTCAAAATAGACTCAGCCTTCCATCCTTCTGAGATGTGTAAAATGAGGACCCAGGTTGTTGGGGAAAATATGCTGACTCTGTAAACCGCTTAGAGAAGGCTGTAAAGCACTGTAAAGAGGTATATAAGTCTAAGTGGCTATTGCTATTGCTATCCACATGGACGATTGAAGAAGACAAGAGAGTGGTCATGGCAGAACAATCACATAGCTCCACTTTTTGGTATAGATACTGACATTACACACACACATGTGCATGCAGAGGGACTGTGATCCACCAGAGGGACTGTGATCCACCATGCTACTGCAGCTGTCATTTTGACATTTTTACTACCGCCCCCTCTTCCCAGAGAGCAATGTAATACTCCATTCCAACTCTTAACCCTGGGTGCAAATGTATGGTGTATTTCTATCATCATCCAAAGTACAGGCAGAGATACACTGAAAGATGATCATCTGCAATGGAAACATTTAACAGTCCAGTATCGCTGTTTGTTTTATTTATTTATTTATTTATTTATTTATTTATTTATTTATTTATTTATTTATTTATTTATTTATTTATTTATTTATTTATTTATTTATTTATTTATTTATTTATTTATTTATTTATTTATTTATTTATTTATTTATTTATTAAATCAGTTTATTCAGCTCCCCCACATCCCAGCATATGATTCACATTGGTGATATACAAATACAAAACAAAGAAGTAAAATGGCAGATGGAGAAGCATAAACAAGATCTCAACATAGCCAGAAAATGAATTCAGATACACACCTGGGGCCCAGGGCTTAAGCACAGCACCAGATGTTCAATCCCCATAGAACACCTGCAGAATTGGGACCAGTTTAATCTCTGGAGGCATGGTGAATCAGAAGATGGGTGCCATGGCAGAAAAAGCTTTCCTACTGGGCCTTTCCAGCTGAAACTTCTTGGTTGATGGTACCCATGGCATGTCCCTCCTGCCAGATCAGACAACATGTCGAGAGACAACTGGGAAGAGACAGTCTGTAAGCAACCTTCAGTTGGATTGTTGACAGCATGAGAGGCTCAACAATGTTGGGCACAAGTGTGGTGTCTCTCCTCCTAGATACAAATACTGAGACAGTAAATCTGACACTTATGCTTATGTACATTGGAGGAGGGTTCAAGGAGCATGAGCTAGGCTTTTCCTTATATGCCCTTATGTATTGAAATCTCCCTGGAGAGCCAGGGAGCATGAGAAGCTTTGCAACCAGAACTGCAGAGCTAAATTCTAAAGTAATTCTTCTTCTTTTGCATTAGTTAAATTGGAATTCTGGAAAACTTGCAAGGAAGTCATCTGTAATGGGCCTCTGCATTAGACATCAAGTTCAGATAGGCCAAATCACTTTGATCATGGACTCTCCCATTCAACACATTTTAAAGCAGGAATTTCCCTGAAATCACTTGCTTTCTCACTGTTATTCTTTTTCCACAGCCCCCATCCCCATTAAAATGGAAAGAAATGGGCTGGCAACTCCACCAGCTATGAATAATGGGACTTGAAATGAAACATATGTGAACAGCTAACTTAGACTATTCAAGTCTGATAAACTGCCCCACATCTTTGGGGCAAAAGATGAGCTCCCATCAATGACTGCTGTGCAATGGTCATGATAGGAACTTTTGATCTGTAAATTCCTCGTGTTTCATTCTATTAAGAAATGTGGATTCTCTTTAGAACAGATTATACTGTACACCAAATCAATCATAGCAGCAGATAGGTGGTAGAGAAGGAGTTCCCAGCCCCTGGATCGTAGCCCATTAGGAACCGGGCCACGGAAGTGGCAGATAACTGCGCATGCAGCTCCATTTGTGTAAGTGGCATGCATGCATGTCTGCTGCTTGTGCAAATGGAGCTGCATACATGTGCACTCTTCCACTACTCCCATGTGCTTTCTTACCACTCACCTGAGCTCTCTCACCACTCATATGGACCCCACTTCAGTCCACAAAAAGGTTGGAGACCACTGGAGTAGAGGAACCAAGGGTTCTTTAAGAGTGACATTACAGTATAGCAATTCTAGTCTGCTGTTCTTAAATGCAAAGCCAAGTATTTTTCCTACACCAATAGGGTTAAAAATGGTTGCACTCAGGGTTTACTTAGCTATGGTATGCCTACCAAGGCATATCCACTAGAAACTGACTTTTCACTTACAGATTTTCTTACAGTGGATCAACTTTCTTTTGTATGCCAAAATGTACATTAGCCTTAAGGTAAGTTCTCACTCATGAGCATTAAGAGAAGGCAGCTAGCCTGGGGCAGCTCTTTACAGACACTAAAAGATTCTTTGAACAAGGTGTTGTTTTTTTCTGTTCTGCCAGTTCATGAACCAGAGGGCTAAGTGCATCAACAAAGTGGAACAGAAAGCATCTATTTACAAACTGTCAAGAGTGCAGTAATTGGATCCTCCTTTATGCCAGGAAACCTGCATAAAGGCATACAAGGGTGGTTGGGTTGCCTCTCCTAGACTACTGGGAAGGTATTATGTCAGAATAAGTCTTCTTAAAGAGACACAGAGTAGCATGAGGCCTCTCTTTGCTGATATCACATTTTGGTTAGTTGGTTTCATATTAGAAACCCCTGATCTACCAAGTGAAGCAAAAATAAATAAAATATCTATAGGAACAGTAGTCCTCAACTTATGAAAATTGGAACTGGAAAGTTGATCCCTAAGAGAAGAAGTCATTAAGTGAAATGCTCACATGATTGGTCTCAATGATAGCAATCTTGGCACTCCAGTTGTGGTTGTTAAGTGATCTTGCAGGTCATTAAGTGGATAGAGTCCCAGTAAGGACCACAGAATGCCTCAGGGGGTGGTGTAGATCCCGGCAGGCTCTATTCAGGACCCAAAAATTCTCACTGCCGAAATCCAAGCAGGATTTTCAGCCCTTGAATTGAAAAAAAAAAAAAACTGCTCTCACATTGCCTGTACTACGCCTTCCAACTTGTCTGACTTATTCAACACTCCACATCTTAGCACATTGTCTCTCCACTTTCTGCTTGGCTTTTGGCTCCCTCTTGTCTCTGGAGGTTGACTGAAAAAGCTGACTGCCAATGGAGTTTATCTCCCCCTCCCCCTCCCCCCTATGCACAGAAAGGACTTCCTTTAGCAGGATGCAGGAACGGAATTGAAATCATCAGGATTTCAGCTCCATTTATGCACCTTGCCAAAGGAGTTCAGCTCCCCTCTATGCCCAGAAGGGAATTCCTTCAGCTTCAGCCTTCAGAAAGTGTGGTTGCTCCACCACTGGAGGTTTTTAAGAAGAGACTGGACAGCCCCTTGACTCAAATCGTATAGGGTCTCCTGTTTGAGGAAGGGGTTGGACTAGAAGACCTCCAAGGTTCCTTCCAACTCTGTTCTGATTGATTGATCAGCTGGTTCAGGAAAGAACTGTGATCTTCAGGATTTCAGCTCTGTTTCCTGAGGTGGTATTCAGCAGGTTCTCACCAGTTCTAGAGAACCGGTAGCAGAGAACTCTGGCAAATACCAACTCTGACTGGAGATTTTACATTATCCTTCCCCTGCCATGCCCACCAAGCCATGACCACAGAGCCCGTAGTAAAAATATTTGAATCCCAACCACTGTCTGTTTCTGTATGCTGTTAAAGGAGTTCAGCTCTCCTCTGCAGGCAGCTCTTTCAGTCAGCTCCCAACAACAGAAAAGAATCTTCTGGGTAAGCAACCACAGTTTGCAACTTTCCCTGACAACTTTTCTATTGATTTTCTGGGAAAGCCAACAGAGAAGATTGCAAGTGGCAATTGCATGATCTCAGGGCACTTGGCAACTACCCACAAGAATTAACAGGTTGCCAAGCACCCAGATCACTATCATGTGGCCACAGGGTGATGGTTGGTGCAAGGTTCTATGATATCAGCCTTTGTGAGGTCATCATAATTCCAGACTATTGTCTGTACCCAAGAAATATAAGCCCACAAATGTGCTTTGAGTAACTGCAGGGCATAATTCTATACAAAAATTTACTTACACTTATTTCACTTTTTAAAATTTTCGATTCTATCACAGTCAGAAAAACTGACAGTTCTGCTTGATTGCTGTGCAAGGCAGAATCACTGTGTGCCAAGGTGCCCATGCAATACTTTATGGAGGAGAGTGTAGGATGCAATAGCATCCAGTCTAGAACATATTTATTCATTGGCTGGGCTTCTGGCTGTTTTTAGCTGTTGGATTAGCTAAATGTGGGTTGTCGGTATGCCATCTATCTCCTGAGGTTGCTAAAATCCAACCTAGGTTTCCAACCCTGAGGGTGGAATTATTTGCATGGCAGCCGAAGCCCAATTGGCTTGGCATTCCATTCCCTTTGCTTAAGAGATAAGTATGAACTTTGGCTGATTGAATTGACCACCATTTGGTTTTGTTTTTTGTCTTGCAGCATTTGATACAAACGTGGCACTTACAATCTGAGTGGTATGATATTTGAAGCATCAAACCCTTTTTTGAATAGAAATGGACACGCGAGGATTCTCATGTGTTTGCTACCTTTGTGATTGTGATAAGAGTTGGTATCTGAATCTCCATTCCTCCTTCAGTACAGGATAATCCTCTGGGATGAAAGGGAGGAGGCATTTTTTTTGTTAAACTGCTGGATTACTACTTGCTTACTAGTGGTCTGCCCATATTTCTTCAATGAATGCTAATAGGAGGAGATAAAGTTTTCCATATATGCTTCTCTATTAGGAAAAGCAAAATGTCACAGAGCCCAGCTTCAGACTCAGATGGCAAGTCAGTAGAATTGCACTGTGGTTCCAGAGGTGGTAATCAGCAGGTTCTGACCAGTTCTGGAGAATCGGTAGCGGAAATTTTGAAAAGGTCGGAGAATCGGCAAATACCACCTCTGACTGGCCCTATCCCCATCTATTCTCTGCCTCCTGAGTCCCAGCTGATCGACTGGGTCTTCTTTTGTTGCCCTGCACAGGAGAACGGAGCTGGAAAGCAGGTTAGTGGGGTTGGGAGAGAATGGGGATTTTACAGTATCCTTCCCCTGCCAGGCCCACCAAGCCATGCCCACCAAGCCACATGACATTCACCAAGCCACATCCACAGAAGCAGTAGTTGAAAAAAATTGAATCCCACCACTGCCTGGTTCATGTAAATTTTTAATAAATAAACATTACAAAGCATGCAATGTTTCTACAAAAATCTCTTTAAACATTGCCTCAAGACTTCTCACTATTTAGAGAAGTGTGGCGAATGTTAACACTATTTAAATTTCCCTTGGTAAAAAATAAATAAATCCATATTTCTTACCCTCCGGTCTCCCGTCATGGGTTTCTCATCAGCAGGTTTCATGATTTTTCTCTCTCCCCTAATGCATACCTCTCTTCTCACCCAGGCGCAGTCCCAGCACTTGGCCGTAAACTCCTCCAGTTGTAGATTTTAATAATATCTGAAGCACTATGTTTACAAATAGCGTGATCTATGAGGGGAACGGGGCCAAGGAGATGTGTCTTATTCTTTGCCTTTAACTACCTTCCTAAAGGCAAAGGAAAGGGCAAAGAACTGGCAGAGACTTGCCTTGTGCTCAAAAAGCAATTGACAGCCCAAGATGGAAAGTTCTCCTGGATTTCTACAGACTACAAGTAGTCCATGACTTACAACCGCAGCTGAGCCCAACATTTCTTCTGCTGGGCGAAGCAGTCATTCAGTGATATTTTTTTTTTGCCTGTTTTGAGATGTTTTTTGTTGCGATAGTTGAGTGGATCAGTGCAGCTGTTAAGTTAGTAACATTGTTAAGTGAATCTGGTTTCCCCATGAACTTTGCTTTTGCAAAAGTTGATTACATGACCCTAGGACAATGCAACCATCATAAATACATACCAGTTGCCAAGCGTCCACATTTTGATCCAGGTGACCACAGAGATGGTGCAATGGCCGTGAGCATGAAAAATGGTCATGTCACTTTTTTCAATGCCATTGTGACTTCAAACAGTTACTAGACAAATGGTTGTAAGTCCAGGACTACCTGTACTATATCAGGGTGCTCCTAAGCATACCTTCAGAGCCTTTTCTGGACAGTTATATAAAATTCACAGTTGGCACAGTTGCTTCTAGAACAATGGTGAGATTCAAAAAAAATTACTACTGGTTCTGTGGGTGTGGCGTGGCTTGGTGGGCATGGCAGTGGAAGATTACTGTAAAATGAAGAACAGTTACAGGAACTGGGCATGGCTAGTCTGGTGAAGAGAAGGACCAGGGGAGACATGACAGCAGTGTTCTAATATTTGAGGGGCTGCCACAGAGAGGAGGAAGGGGTCAAGCTATTTTCTAAAGCACCCGAAAGCCAGACAAGGAATAATGGATGGAAACTGAACAGGGAGAGATTTAACCTGGAAATAAGAAGAAACTTTCTGACAGAACAATCAACCAGTGGAACAGCTTGCCCTCGGAAATTGTGGGAGCGTCATCACTTGAGACTTTCAAGAAGAGATCGGATTTCTATTTGTCAGAAATGGTGTAGGGTCTCCTGCTTAGGCAGGGGGTTGGACTAGATGACCTATAAGGTCCCTTCCAACTCTGATTATGTGTTATCTGTTAAAATCCCCATTTCCACCCAACTCCAGGGGAAGAATACTGCAAAATACCCATTCCCTCCCCACCCCACTAACTTGCTTTCTAGCTCCATTCTCCTATGGAGGGCAACAAAAGAAGACCCAGCTGATCAGCTGGGATTCAGGAGGCAGAGAACAGATGGGGGCAAGGTCAGAGGTGGTATTCTGAACTACTCAAAATGTCCACTACCGGTTCTCTGAACTACTCAAAAATTCTGCTACTGGTTCTCCAGAACTGGTCAGAACCTGCTGAATACCACCTCTATTCTAGAAGGAGAAACCAAAGTGAAGCCAAACACTTGGAAGATGCAGAATACCAATCTGGCAAGAGAAGCATGAAAAATTGTGAGATCCATTCTCTCCCTCCCTCCCTCTCCCTCTCTCCCTCTCTCTCTGTTTCTGTCTCTTGCACATTCTGCAAAATTCCACCGCACCACTTAATTTTCAGAAGCTGCCCTCAAGCCGGCTGCTGCTGTTGTTTTCCGGAGTTCCCAGGCACATCCCTGGCTCTATACAGCTTGTCTCTCTTAGCTTGCACTGTGGGATACTGCCAATCCCAAATTCCAGCAGCCAGAGGACAGAGTTCTGTTGGAGGACAACCCAGCCTATATAACTTCCAATCTCTTTTTCCCCCTCCCCCTTTCAAGAGGCTGAGGCATGCCAGCTATCTTGCCACCTTCCTCTTCTCTCTCCCCCCCACTCCCCCACCCCCCAAATCTCTTCCATGCCACTCTATCTGCTGTAATGGAAGCCTTGACATTCAGGAAATCAACTAAGTCCTGGCAGAGGCATCTTCCTTTATTTGGGTGTGTGGTGCTCTGACCTCAGGCTGACATGCATCTTTTGACCAAAACAGTCTTGTCATTCCATCTTTACACAGGATGCTCTAAATGGATCAGGGACAGCAACTATAGTAAACAGAGCAGAGGGAGGGAGAGAGGGGGAGCTAGCCCTTTTTAGCTGTGTCTTGAAAAGCAATATCATATGAATATCATCCAAACAAGGCAAGGCTTGCCTCCTGAGTTGGTCAAAGTCTGGTAGGGAATTACAATCTTAAACAATTGTCAGCTCTGTTTGACTTCTATCTGCAGTTACTCAGAGGCGGTGTGCAAAAGATATTCTTTTTTTCTATCAACCAGCAACAGGTCAATAACTTTTCTATAAAAGTCAGATCTGCACAATTATGATTCCAGCTCCTTGCATCCCTTTTTTTTTTTTGAGCTCACATTTCTGAGTCAAACAAGCAACTGAAAAAAATAAAATGTTGCAAGGAAATAAAGAGTAATCCAAGCACAGTTCCACACATCAGGTGNCCCCCCCCCCCATTGTCTTAGTGCAAATGTATGTTTACCACAGTAACCAATTGGTAATTCACAATCAGATAACAAAAGCCAGTTTGGTATAGTGGCTGGACAATCAGTCTAGAAACCAGGAGATTGTGAGTTCTAGTTCTGTCTTAGCATAAAGCCAGCTGGGTGACTTTGGATCTGTTACACTCTCTTAACCCTAGAAAGGAGGCAATGGCAAACTATTTCTGAAAACTACTACTACTTGCTAACAAAACTACAGGGATTAGTCCAGGCAGCCATCAGGAATCAAAAATTGACCTGGGGCAACACATTTAAAAAAACCCCACAGTCAACTAGAATTGCTGTGAAGTACCTAACCATCTGTTGAACTGAGAAAGCTAAGCAGGTTTGGATCAGTAACAGATTAGGAAACCAACATGATGTCCTGGACTAGACTGGAAAAAATCCAGAAGAAGGCAACACAAATCCTTTCCATATTATTGCAATAATGGATAATGGATATGTGCAATAAGTCATCATGAGTTACATTAGAGTTGAAGGATACTATTCTTTTAAAATCTGACCCAATTCAGGCTTTTTGAGATATCAGTCCTCATCTCGATTCTGTCCTAATGTTGTTATTACATTTTAAATTGCCTTTTCAATCACTTTTCTACTAGAATTATCTTAATCAAGCTGGTGGAACATGTAAGAATACATGAGATATATAAGAAACTTCCATAATGTTTTCTTAATATTTACAGTTAAGTTATTCATTCATTTTCTCTTAATGTTTAATGTCAGCTATCTAAGAAACATTATATCACTTGCTATGATTCTTTGAAAAAATTTTGACTGAAGCTTTTGTTTAAACACATACTATTTTCTGTATAGTATCTTTTTGTCAGACTTTTAATAGATTAACTGACTTTAATAGAGTTATTGTACATTTACTCACTGCAAATTGCCCATTTATCTATTGTAAAGTAAGAACAGGGTGCTCAAATTGCTGGCCAGTGAAACTAGAAATGTGAACATTTCCAGTTCTATGTATTGGGACTGGGGTGGGGGGTGGTACCTGAGAAGTATCTTACAGGCAGATTTTCAACTGATGGACCTATCTTGAATCTAGAAAAAATACTCAGCCAGGGGTCCATCACAACCAAGATGACAATTTTTGGCTGAGGCTTGATATAAATCAGGGCTATCAAACTTCCAACCCCTGGCTGGATGTATTCTGTGCTGGTCATCCCCACACCCAATTAAATGAAGGGGGGAAAGTCCCAATATGTCATGTGATGCCGCTGTGATGACATGAGTTTGACACCCAGATATAAATACTCATCAAAATCAATTGTGAGATATTAGTAATGTTATACTACCTTGTTTCCTCAAACAATGAGAATTTCAGAAATGCTCCATTTACCTATTTGGTCTTAGGAATTAAGTTCCAATAAATTAATAACATTTGTTTTCATTCACATTTTCCAGAGAATATTTCTGAGGGGTTGCTAAGACTAAAAAGACAAAACTAACCCCGGGAAAGAGGAAATAAATATCCAAATGATGACTTTCATTTGTGTTCCCGTGCACCACCAGGAAAAAAAAATAGAATTTTTGCGTTATGCTTCTACAGAGCTTAGCTCTTCAATTGAGACAGCTTGCAAATATTATTTATTTATAAGAGATTGAGGGAGGATTAATTTTTCAGGAAACGTGTTTATCCTAATTTCCACTGACTGAGAATAGCTGCCCTGCACCCTGCAGTTTGCTTCCATCAGTTATTACTTCTTACACTCCATGCTGTTCTACACAAGTACCTACAGTAAGTCTGTGAGTCCATGCTTGATAAAGTTTGTGCTTTTTAATGAGTGACAGCCCAGCCAAAGTCCCCTGTGCACCTAGATCTAATGGCAACAATCATGTCTTGAATGCATAGACATTAATTGATGCTAGAATCTCACATGTGCATCTTAAACCCTTTTTCATGACCGTAAGGCCAGTTAGTTGGGGAACATCAAAAGTCCTTCTTATTGTGGCTGACCTGCACTTCAGACTTGGAGGTCTGACATGTAGCCAAGTTGTAGGAGACACTGGTTTTGAGGCCCAGAATGTCATGATTACCTTTTCCTGTTTTTGTGAAATATCCTAGAAATCTGTGATTAAAAAAAACCAAAACCTTTCAAAAACTGTTTGGAAGTACTTCAAAGTGAACGCTGACCTCCAGCCACCTGTCATTTTTATCCAAGGAATTTCCAGCATGTCCCCCCCTCAACCTTTCCAAATCCATCAGTAGATACAGCTTGTCAGTAAAATGATACCACTGAATATTACCCAAGTCCGAATGTATCTGAGATTATTGCATCTATCAGTAATAATAATCAGTAATCAGTAACATTAAGACTGATATACAACCATAATTCATGCAATGAAAATCTGATCATTGGAATGATTTGATTAAACTAGTTCATATGAAGAATCTATGTTATTTTTATTAGATTTTGTTGAACCCTATCTTTATTACTTAATAAGTAACTTAAGGTGGTGAATATACTTAATATTATTTCTTCTTATTTTCCCCACAACAGCAACCCTGTGGGGTGGGGTGGATGGATGCCACTTTGACTTTATGAAGCAGGATACATATGGATAGAAATAAAAATAAATCATGAAAAGCTCAAATATACTTTTGACCAACTATACTTTTGAATAACTAAAAATAAAACACCATGTAGTTGTGCACAAAGGAATCTTCCTTAGAGATAAAACTTCTCCAGCAAATTGAGCTCCTCCAGATTCAAATAAAAAAGTCTTCACATTGCTTTCCACATTTTATTTTTAAATGTAACTGCCACTAGTTCAGGGATATTCCTGCCTATTCGATTCAGTCATTTTGGAAAAGGAATCTGAGGATTTCTTTATTTTCTATAAACTGGGTTTAGAAAATGTTCCTGGCATGCAGATGAAGCCAACTGAAATGTTTCATCTACTGAATTTCTTCAGTTTCCCATGGAGTCATTAAGGAGACAGGAGTCTTGCCAGAAAATAATTTGCTAAACTCTAAATTTAGCAGGTTTTCCAAGTTATTGGCCCTGATTTAGTTATAGTTGTTGTTATTTATTAGGAGGTTTTCACTTTGCAGCTAGTTTAGCTGAATAAAGGCACTTTTGCACAGCTGGTCTTTCTATTTCCCAAGGCTTCCAAAGCAGCTCAGTGATAGATTGTGCCCATCTTCACATCTTGGAAACAGAAAATACTGAGAATGTGCAGGGAACACCATTAGTCAATGAATGTTCTTCTGAAAAATGATGATAGATGAGAGAGAGAGAGAGAGAGAGAGAGAGAGGGAGGGAGGGA
>BHFT01026400.1:34816-80684 GCA_004320025.1 Laticauda laticaudata
AGAGAGAGAGAGAGAGAGAGAGAGAGAGAGAGAGAGAGAGAGAGAGAGTTTAAGTACTTACATTTCCAGAAAATCATAGTGGCAAAAAGGTACAACAAAAAATTGAAAAAACAGACTGACTTTTCCAATCTTCAAAATGTAATACATTTTTCTTTCAAAATTCTATAAGACAAAAATTTGAAGGAACTCTCCTTTTATTTGAGTTATGAGGATGATGTACAATAGGCTTCTGAACATAATTCTGAACACAATTACAGGTAATTAGATTATCACCATATATGTATTATTAGTGCTCTCAAGCTGGAATTAGGGAGATACTCCATTCTCATCATTATTCTTCAGCAATTAGTATTTGGAGTACTTCCAATTGGGAAGTAACTAATTGCACTTAAGGGACCTGTCCTGCATGAATTTCAATGTCATTCAAGTTACTGGCCCTTACTACATCTTGAGGTAAAGAAGTCTATTGGGCACTGCATGAACTATTTGTCTGAGCTTCAGTGGATGCCCCCTTGGTCCTAGAGTTTTAAGGGAGTAAAGAAAAAAAAATCTGTGTCCCCTTTTTTACATCATGTATCATACTGTACTCCGGATGCAGCTATATCATAAATTTGACTAAGGATATTACGAACTTTTTTTTCCATTTCCTAAAGTTCCCCAACAGGAAAATAACTTTTTCATAGACACAGCACTCTGACATGACATTTTCTTTGAACTAGCCAATAAGATCCATAAAAAATTTTTCTAGTTAATTTCAAAAATACTGAGATGACATGTGGATACCTATTTACCCAGTTTAAATTAATTATTGTAAATCTTTTCACAATGATCACTTTGTGAAAATTATCCCCAAAACCTGACAAGCTCACTGTTTGTCACTTAGTCAAGAATCATTTATGAACAAGTTAAAAAGTATTGGTCCCAAACCAAATCATTTAAGATGCACCTTTCCTACTTCCCACCACTACAAAAGTTGCTTATTTACTTCTACTGTTGTCTTTTGATTTTTTAACCAGCTAGCAATGCATGATGGCTAAATTTACTTTTTCCATAATGAGGAACTTCATCAAGAACTTTTTGAAAACCTATGTATACATTGATAAGTTAAACCCATTTCAACCTCTCAGAAAATTCTACATGGCACTCTCCTAAAAAAATCCCTCCTATGGATATTCATAACAAATCAGGTACAAATCAGATAGGATGTGTCTTATTTTATCTAGGTTATAAGAGAGGTATTTTATTATTATAATTGTTTTGCAGTTTTTATTTTAAAAACTGGAAAAGTGTCTCTAGGACTACAGCTGTCACACTCCCAAATCAATATGGACATTTCTGGGTATGATGGGAGTTATCATATAAAAATCCTGGAAGATGTCAGGTTAGCAACAAGTAGATCTACAGAATGGGACCTTAGCATTCTCACACTCTTTTAATCATATAATATAGGGAACAAAGAAAAACTAACAAAGCAAATAAGAAATAAATATTTATGCTGTGTGATAAGTTAGGTGTAAACAATATTGTGTCCTCCAATGATATTGGATTAAGAGCACTCTAATCTCATCTATCTTTAAAATGAAAGCTCATTAAAACACGAAAACTTTAGGCCAGCCTCTCTTAGTCCAACCCACTTCCCAGTAGGGGAAAAAAAATAAGAAGAAGCAACATGTACGCTAACTTTTCATCTTTTCAACTTTCAAAAGGAGAACTAGGTATCTTACATACAAATAATAAATGAATAATGGCAGTGGTATGATGGTTTTGCAGTCCAATATACTAGAAAGAATCTGTGTTTGGCAAATTCTCATTTCCCTAACACCAAACTGAAAGTGTCATCTGGCTGTGGAACTCAAGGTAAAACGTTTAGCCTGATTTTGGGTGGTTTTCCTTATGCCCAACTATATCAGCTTGCACAGTTTATCTGTCCTGCATTGGCTATATCAGGTTCACTCCCTATGGAATTTCAGTTTGGTGCTCCTTTTGGCAACAAAGAGGAGTTCAGGAGGAGCTTTTATAGGACATTTATATACTGCAGTGTGCCAGACAGTCTATTCCACATTGTCACTTTCTTTTTAGTAAATGCACAACTGTCGTGATGCTGTTTAATGTTCATTCATGTATCTAGAAAAGTAATGAATTCAGTGTGATAAGGCAGGTCTTGTCCCTTCCGTTATGTGTGTATTTGCCCAGAACAGGCAAGCCATGCTCTCAAAAGCAGAGAGAGGATAATGAAAAAAAAGGGGGGAATTGATCTGTCATTAATATAATCTGAATGTGTAGTATGGCTTCCAGAGTCCATAGGCTTGTGTAGATATAAGTAAAGCACATCCACAGTTTTTGTAACTGTACCAGGGCCTGCGATGATCAGGTTTAAATAGTTAACTCACAGTCTTATTGGGCAGTGTTGAATTTTCATGAATACAGTACACTCTTTTGCATATCAGACTCCTTTTCTTAATGTTGCCTGCATACATCCTTCATCCAGTTTCTAAAAAAAATGCTCTCAAAATAAATATTAGTTGCTAAGAAATTTTAGTGCAG
Organism: Laticauda laticaudata; assembly: GCA_004320025.1. Taxonomy (NCBI): domain Eukaryota; kingdom Metazoa; phylum Chordata; class Lepidosauria; order Squamata; family Elapidae; genus Laticauda; species Laticauda laticaudata. The sequence goes on from BHFT01026400.1 coordinate 37,361, forward strand.
CATGACTCTTCATTCTTTCCCCTCTGGGAAATATCTGGCAGCTTCATTGGCAGCACACATAAAGGGTTTCTTTTCTTGGCAAAAATGACCAAATTACTTTTAGGCAAAAAGCTGCCTTGCCCTCCCAGGTCACCACGATGGCCTAAGGAATCCTTTTGAGCCCAACAGAAGCTAACAGTGGCAGTAAGTTCGGACTCTTCTGGACCTGGTTGAGCTGCCTCTGATTCCTGAGAACCAGGGCTAGATTTCCTTTGCAAGTCTTGGCTGGTCTTCCCGTGGTACTGTGCTAGACTGCTCAAATGAGATGCTTTCAGCAACATGGCAGTTCTTGATTTGTCTTGTTCAATAAAATTCTTAACCATTGGTGACGTGTAAGTAGTGTAGGCTGGCCAGTGGCACACGTGTATGAGATGGGATGGGATACCAATATTCCCTGATTTCAAAGACCGATCTGGAACCCAAAAGAAAAAGAACATTTTAGGAGAAGCATTTCAAACCCAAATTGCTCCACCTCCAGAGAATAACCTGTTTCCTACAAATCAGAAGAAACCATTTTTTTGCTGCAAAGCTGAGCAAATCTTCTGAATCAGAGACATATCATGAATTATAAACATGGTGGGTCTTCTCCTAAGGAGGCTACCATAAGAAAGATTTATCTGTTCACAAACCAGATGCCCCAAATACTACAGCAGTTTCGCCAAATCAGGCTGACTTCAAGTGTAGACACATAGTCCAAACACATGTAGAGGTCCCAAGGGTGGAGACATTTGGCATAATAAGAAGAAAATACCATTGGTCAATATAAAACCTTGAAATGAAAACATGTGTGGCAGAGAGAATTTACAGAGATAACATTTTAAAAAATAGCAAAAAGACTTTGGGAAATTATAGTAACTATTGTTTCCTCTTGTTATTGACAGCTGAATTATTAGTGAAAATTTTATTATGTATTATTATTTGTGAAAACTGTTTATATATTATTGTATATATATATATACAATTCAACAAATGAATATCTGAAGGACACTTTCTCATCTGGCTCTGTCATAAATAAAAAAGCATCCAACTATTGAACTGCTATCGATAGACACCATCATGAAAAAAATTCCAGTACTAAAGGCTTGGACTCCAGACATATATGTTTATGAGGAAGTCCCACTGAATATGTCTAGACATAGTTCGAACCGCACAATAAAATGCACTCTGTACACAGAAAAAGTGCTTCACATGAGTGTGTTAAAATGTAGAGGTAGACAGGAGAGGAAGGCCAAATGTTTTTAATTAGTAACAAGGTGTTTAATTACCATGAGCTTTGCTTCAATCTGGTTGGTGGACAGAACTGGACTCCGTTGGTATAGGGGAGTAGTATAACACTAGCCATGTATGTCTGAAACATACATACACTAGCCATGTATGTATAACACTAGCCATGTATGTTTGAAAACCTTCCACAGTAATAAAACTGACAACATGACAATATGTTGCACAGCTATTTCCAATGCCAGGAAGAACCAAAATCATGAAGCAAGGAAGTGTTTTCTACTCAAACTGGCTGAAGTGGTACAGGCATACATTGTTATGTTGTGTTACAAAGTCATGTTCGACCCATCGTGACCTTATGGACAACATTCCTCCAGGCCTTCCTGTTCTCTACCATCTCATGGAGTCCATTTAAGGTCACGCTGACTGCTTCAGTGATTCAATCCAGCCACCTCATTCTCTGCTATCCAGAGGAGGGATGCTACTGGTTCTGCCCAATTCTATAGAGGTAGTAGCTCTGAAGAGCAGCAGACACTGAACCGGTTCTGTGTTTCCTGCTGTTTGGCCCATCTGCCCGCCCAGGCACTTACGTGTCCTTTATTTCCTGTTTTTTCAACCTCAGCTGCTTTGCGCGGCATAGCTGAGTTTGAAAAAGAAGGAAACAAGTGGCTTTTCAAATGCTGCGCACTCATGTGCAGCACCTTTCAGCTGTCTGGGCAGCACAGCTTAAGATTTTTTACACATGCATGCAAAATGTAGTCACTGAACTGCTAGTAACACCGGTTGAATCCCACCCCTGCTGCTATCCCCTTCTTCTTTTACCCTTAACCATCCCCAGCATTAGGATCTTCTCTGGTGAGTCCTTCTTCTCATTAGGTGGCCAAAGTATTTGAGTTTCAACTTCAGGATATGGCATACATTAGCCACTTCAACTGACTATGATGCACTGTGACAGGAACACCTGTTCCGTTCAGTCCAATGTTTCCCAACCTTAGCACATTTAAGATATGTGGACTTCAGCTCCCAGAATTCCCCATCCAGTGTGTGAAGTTCACACATCTTAAGACTGCCAAGGTTGAGGCGCTGCTTCAATCACCCGTTACTACCTTTCATGGCCATTTTATTTATAAACACATAAGATATGTACATCAATGGAATAATGAAAAAAATGGACTTTTTAACAGGAAAGGAAAGATCTGAGTAATAACATAGTAAAAGGATCAACCTGCTTTAAAAAAAATCAGGTAAAATTGACAATTGTATCACTTTCCTCTTCTAGCAAAAGTTCAGGACAAATTGTAAAAATGTAGCAGTTTGTTCAGGTAAATTCACCAAAGTCCAAGCAAAATATCAGGCTGTCACTGCATACAAAACAAAGAGAAAAATTGAAACCTGGGGAAGCATTTCTTCAGCTGATTTCATTTCCAGCTGGTTTATACATGGGAGTCCAAGATTGCTGCATGGAAAAGCTTTAGATATTTTTCTCTGATGTTATTTCCCACACTTATTAAATTCATTTTCCCCAGTGAAACAATTTATTTGTGGAATTATTCGAAGGTATTCACATCCCTATATATTTCTGGGGATTTTTTTTTTCCCAATAGGCATTACAAACCTTGAACTTCATTTCTTTTCTCCAGGAATTAATTTGTTGTACTAGTTAACTGTAATATGAAATTGATCTTACTTCTCCTCTCTGACCCCATCCAATAGTTTGGCCAAAGCAAAGCAAGATGCAGCACAAAATCATTCATAAATATCTTCCCTCAAGCTCTGGCTTTTTAAGCTGCAGAAGAGAAGCCTGGAAACTGTTTGATGAGCTAAAAGACACAGGCCAGAAACAAGACAAAAACATTAAATGTGCTAATTCTACAATCAAGAGCCTCTCTAGAAAAAGGTTAAAGGGAAAGAGAAGCTGTAGAAGGATTCAAGAAATTATCTAACTCCTATGCTGGTCATTATTTTTGCCATGTCAGTGTGGAGGAGTTTACTGGAGAAAGAAATTATGTTTGGAAGTTTGCGGTAAAAGTAAATCAAGCTGCCAAAAACCACAGTGGATACCCTCTAAGCTCATACCATCCACAGCATAGGACAGCATAAACCAACTCAAAGAAGTAGTGCAAAATTGAAAGATGTGGAGAGTCCTGTCCCATGGAATTGCCAAGAGTCAGACATGACTGAATGAATAGTATCAACATCATCATGCTGGACATTGATCATAATAAGGACTGATATGTTATCTAGCTCCTTTGGCAAATTTCATTCTTATTGAAGATGCTCAAAATGTATCAACTGTAAAGGAATAGTTTAGTAAGGAAAAGATTGAAAGCAATTTACAGGTCACCATTATTCCTTTCACATTGGGGTTCTTTAGAAAATGGGATTGTACTAGTAGCTCTATAATTTGAATGTTTTAATCCATGCATCTCTGTCGTTGATACAGTTGCCTCCTCAGCTCTTTGAGATAGCACAAGAGCTCCTGGAATCTACTTAATTGTTATACAGTGTTATAATATAATCTTGAAAGCCTTAAGTTTCCCTCTCCTCTTACACTGGGTGAGTTAATGTAAGGTGGGGCAACCTTGCCTTTCTTCTGCATTCCTGCCTGGCTTTCTGGTTGAAGCAGATATTTTCAAAGTGGCTGTGGCATACCCTTTTCAAAGCTATCAGCATACTCCAGTGAAAATATAAAGTGCATTAACACTGACATAGTGTTTTATCCCAAATCCCTTCCCCCCCCCCCAAAAAAAAACCAAAGGCAATTCTGCCNAAATCCCTCCCCCCCCCCCAAAAAAAAACCAAAGGCAATTCTGCCAAAAGGAACACAATCAGATAAGAGTTCCATCCAATGGGGAAATGGAGCTACAGCATAAAACAAAAAATAAAAAACAACAACATTCCCTAGCTTTGTAACAGTTGGCTCATTCCTGTAAAATCAGTAATATGATTATGCTACAGACATAGCTTGTGCAAAACTGCTTCTCATTGTGGAGATCTCCTCGCATTGTGGCATGATTAATACAGTGCAGATGAGCCAAAAATGAATAATCTCTACATTGAATACTATTGATGTCACTGAGATATAGAAATCCAGATTGTTTTCAAAGTGGCTCAGAACCCTTAGGTAGAAGCACCCTAAAACAAATTAATTCCAGTTTTATGGGACAAAGCTCTATTCTATCACCGCATCTTTAACATTGTACCTATAAACTCTACCATTTGGCTAACTTTCTTGTTCTTTATAGTTACTACAATCAAGAAACAATTTATTTTTGTATTATGTCCATTAGACTGATTAAGTTTACAGCATATGGCAGGAAGCCATTTAATGGGAACAAACCCTTTGAAGCAAAACTTGGCAGATACAACTCTTGGAAAAGATTCCCCTTTGATTGAAAAGCTTTTGTCCAATGGCTTCCCACTGTCGGGCCAACATGAGCATGGAGAAATAAGACCAAACAGAATTGATGTGTCAGGAAAAGGGAAAGGGGTGAGTGGGGGTGGATATAACATATTAAAACTGTGGTACTATACACAATTTCTACAAGAAGCTGACAGGGAGACCATTTTAACATTTGTTCTGTTCAAATATAATTTGTGTGCAGGGCATGGGATGATAGTGGAAAGGGCTGGGGAAAAGAGAAATAAAATTAAATTGGCTGTCTACAATTCAAAATGTCCAAATAATGTGTAGAACTAGTAGTAAAAGCAAAGAAGGACAGATAAAAGTAATTCTGGGGAGAAACCCTTTTGCAAATGGACATTTTAAAAAAATCTGGAAGAGCTACCATGACTGTGCCTATTTAAAAAAAAACACAGAGTATTGCTAGCTCTTTACTCTCATCATTCAGCACATACTCAAAGACTGAAAGGCCCCAGCCTTGTCCCTTATTTATTTTGGCATATGGTTTTCATCCTCACTCACAGCAAGTTCTGACCAGATCTGGAAAATTGATAGCAGAAATTTTGAATAGTTTGGAGAACTGGCAAATACCATCTCTGACTGGCCCCGCCCCCATCTATTCTCTGCCTGCCAAGTCTCAGCTGTTTGGCTGGGTCTTCTTTTGTTTCCCTATATAGGAGAACAGAGCTGGAAAGCAGGTTAGTAGGGTGGAGAGGGAATGGGATTTTGCAGTATCCTTCCCTGGAGTGGGGTGGGAATGGAGATTTTACAGTATCCTCCCCTGCCACACCTACCAAGCCACACCCACCAAGCCATGCCACACCCACCAAGCCATGTCCACAGAACCAGTACTAAAATTTTTTGAATCCCACCACTGTTCTGGAGGTGACACAAAGCTTAAGTAAGTGGCCTGTTAGTTTTCCTGACTGACTTTCCTGACAGATGTGAGCAAGACGTGTCTATATCCTAATCATATTATTGATTTTGGAGGAATGAGCTAACTGTTGCTCTAGTGTTGGGACCTGGAGCTGTTCTCTTTGTACAGAAAAGGAACTATAGTGGACCATGATACTGCCAGATGTGGAGAATATTCTGCATTAGCAGGTGGTGATTTGCCCAAGGTTCACATAAGCCACCTGCAAACCAGAGGAGGGACATTTCAAGTGCCAAAATCTTCAATTGCTCTACAGTACAACCATTTCTTCTAGGGCGTCTCTATGTGCATATATATCTATGAAAGCACATCTGCTTTGGGATTAAGGAGATTGACTCCTTAACAAAAGTTAGCCAATCCAACACTTTTACTGCAGAAAGCATCCATTTATGGAAAAGTTCAAGAAGTTCAGGAATGTTGGGTGACTCTGACCTTAATTTTAGTGACTTTTAAACTCACTGAAGGCTTTTAAGAAGAGATTGGACAGAATTTGTCTGGAATGTAGAGGGTCTCCTGCTTGTGCAGCGGGTTGGACTAGAAGAAATCCAAGGTGTCTTCCAACTCTGCTATTTTCTTCTATTCTCTTCTGACTTCTCTGTTGCCTGTTTCCCTGGATAGGGAACAGAGCTTTGTTACTTTGATCAGACTCTTCTCTGCCTGGTAGTAAGACCCCTATGCTAAAGAAAGCTTTCAGGCGGAGCAAGTCGAAGGAGATATTTGGGGGTGGAAGAAAGTGGGGGAGGGGGAAGAGCTTATTTATGTGAAATGCCAAGGCAACAAATAGTTGACATTAGGATTGCAAGCCAACTGTGGGATTGGACTATTCCTTTCAAGCCTCAGACAAAGGGACCTTTTTCTTGTCCTGCTTTAGGAGACAAGAAACAGGGCGAGCCACAACAGAACCCATATTGATGGTTGGGGAAAGGCCTGTGGAATTTCTGGGGAGGATTTTGCTGGCCTACAGACACAATGGACTGTGCTTTGAGATGGCAGACTATGTAGGATGGAAAGGCCAAGCAGTTTGCATGTGACTGAATTTGCCTTTCTAACAGCCTTCATTGCCTGCCCCAACACATGCCCCCTCACTTAAAAATGGGGAGGGGGATGAGGATTCTTATTCTCAACAGTCAACTTACTGCTTAAGATTTCTTTTGAAAGCAGCTTTCCATGAATTGTGCCTTCAGCACTTTCAAATAGCAATGGTCAGGGTCCCCAGCCTACACAAGCAAACACATCCAGAAGATCTAAAAACACAGAAGGCAGAATTGCATGTGAATTCTTCCAAACCTCAACTGTGGCTTCTCTGGATTAGTGCACTTTTTCCATCTTTCCCTGCAGGAGCTGAATAACTTTTACAACCTTAAATTCAGAGATGTCACAAATGTTCTAGGATCACAGCTGGGATGCTTCTTGAACCCAGTCCTAAGTTGTTTATATGCCGGTCTTTCCTTAATTTTTGACAGGCCTCCTCCAGGCACTCAGTCAATCTATCTGATCATGTTAGAAATACTGTACTCTGGAGAGTTGTAACTCCTTTGGGACTAATGAGATTAACCTTTTTGTAGAATTATAAGAATGTAAGAAGGGTTACTGAGATAGAGAAGCATGGAGAACTTGACTACTCCCGCTTGATCTTCTTGTTTATATAATTCACTACATAAATATAACCCCTTCCTCTCTATGCAGAACTTCCAAACTCCTAATCATATTGCAATAAGGAGAAAAAAAAATTGTCTAAGATTTCAAAGCATGAACCTGGGCTTTATAAGGCATGCTAATTTTAGCCTAGGAGTAGATATCATGGTGCCCATTAAAGTCAGTGCCCGCCAAGGACTCTGCACCATCTGAATTTTTAAATAGTTGATTTTTTAAAAATGATAAATGAATAAATGTCACACTGAAGTCCAAAGTAGATTTCTCTGATATCACATTTATTTCCAAGAATGGCTCCAGGCTTCAAATTTGGTCCATGGAAATCTTGAAATAATACAAACGGTGGGTGACTTTATTTATTCTTCATATGTCTTAATTGCCCAACTCCCTTGCAGAAGAGATTTGGGCAGGGTACACTATCATCAATAAACATTAAAATCGGAATGATTTAGGATTAAGAAGTTTTAAATGATAAAAACAACATTATAAAAATTTCAGAAGGGGAAGAATTCCAAGATGGGATATAAAGTGTTGTTAATACAGTCAGGGGGCATTTTCATGTGGCCAGCCAGCCCTATGGTTGTGTGGGCCTCTGTGTCTCTTATGCTAGGTTACACAAGCAAATTCTGACTCCTTTAAAGAAGGCCAAAAGATGGGGGCTTTCCTCACTTCTGTAGGTAAGATCTTGACGTCGCCAGTCAAAAATTGTTGAGTGATGGCATTTGTAGCATGCCTTCCCTGCCTGAATGAATGGGATGGGCCAATTTGATGGGATGAAGCCGGTTCTATATATAGCCTGATCCTATGCCATATAGGCAATAACCAACACCTCCTGTGCCATATAGGCAATAACCAACACCTTGGATAAGATCCAGAATGAAACTGGCACCCACTGCAGTTCATGCAGTAAATGTTAGATGTACCCTTCTTTGGTTCACATTCTGCATGAACTGAAGCTTCTGGATACTTTTCAAGGGTAGCCTCATGTAGAGTGCATTGAAATAGTCCAACTGGGAAATAATCAGGGCATGAGTAACTGAGGATCTGTATATCCAGAAAGGGGCATAATTGGCACACAACATGAAGTTGGGCAAAGGCCTCCTGGACACAGCTGCCACTTGCTTGTCAAGCAGAAGCTATGAGTCCAAGATAGCCCCCAAGTTATGTACCGTGTTGTGCAACCCCACCCAGAATAATAGAGGATAAATTTCTGGATACAGAGGGTTCATCCACTGCTACTCATGACATACTCTCTGAAACCAAATGTTCTTACCAGTTGAAAAAAAATTACCTACCCCTAAGCCTTTCTTGAATACCTTTTTTTCTTAGTGTATTAGTGTATTAGATCTGTATGCTACATTTGTTGGAGATCAGAGAGCTTCTCTTACTATCAGAACATTTCACAGCACTTGGACTTAATGGTCTCAGGGGGCAAGGCTGAATGATCGAGCAGTAATTGGTTGGTGGCATGGCATATTATATTTGCCTAGAAATAAATTTATTGAACACAGTAAGCTTTCTTCTCTATGGAAATTTTAAGGTTTAGAACATTCTGGTTTGTTTTCACGTCATTTCCGACAGGGCTGTGTGAAAAATGTCTATGTTGAGAACTCAGCTAATGCTACAAGAGGAATTGCTACAGGGAAAGAATTGGCTAATGGTCATTTAAAACATTGTCAGGGGAAAAACTCCTGATCCCAAGATTCATTTAGCCAGAATAAAATGATGAAATTAAATCTTCCACTGATCTTCCATTACGTAGCAAGTATAAGTTGTTTCTATATATCAATCTTTTTCGACTGTTTTCCTTGCTTTCCATTGTCAGCTGCACTTGGAATTGTATATGAGGTTTCATGTCGCCATGGATATAGCGCTGTTTTGTCTGTATATGTCTTAAAATACTGATCCACCATGCCCATCATGGGCATAAGTGTATAGGTAGATCGAGTAAATGTTCCTTCTCCTATTTCTTCTTTTTAGATGTTTTTCTGAAGTTGATTTTATGTTTTTCGTACTTTGGCAAGACAAGCGCTAGTCAAAAACTAATTTCAAAATCACCCTTTTTTTCCTCTTCCTTTTCTTTCCTTTTTTCTTCCCATCTATATTGCACCTTTCCGATACATTCCAAAAATATGCACAGAGGAGGAAGAAAATAAAAGTTTCAAATCAGGAAGGTGTTTGGCAATGGCAACAAAACCAATAGATCCTTTAGAGATATCTCTGGGTTAATAAGATTATTCTTTGCTTCTGAAATAAAAAGAACTTTAAAAAATTGAAAGAGACTAAAAATATGCCACTGAGGTACAGGATGGTGATAACTGAGTTAATTTGAATGTGAACAGAGCTTTTCACATTATCTGAGACTCTGTTTTATTAGATTCCCAGAAGAGGAAAAAATGTGCATTCATGCTCAAATGAACACACACACACACACACATTCCCTTTCAAGTGAGTTTGAAGTTGGGGTGGGCAGAGAACCTGGCCAGCCTGCTTGGCTCCATCCTCTGCTTAGCATATATCACATACCAGTGAGTTATTTGATACAAGGCTAGAATCTGTTACTGTGCTCAAACAGCATGCTAAGCCAGGGTTTTAAAAAGTGTAATAAACTAAAATGCATTAATCCTTCATACATAAAACTAAAGCATGATATTTGTGTTTACACAGCATGCTTAGCCAATTTAAAAAAAAAAACTAGAAAAAAGGACATTCTAAACAAGGCGACTCTGATGACTGTTAAGAAATAGAAACAGTGAATTTATACTGCTGAAATTTGCCATGATTAAAGTCATTGCAAAATCAGTGGCTGTTTCCCAAAAAGAGCTTTGTTTCCTTGACCATGGGATACTCTTAATAAATATTGGAAGGACAGCAACAATTATATTCATTCTAGAGCACGGTATTGTGGGGAGACTATTTTGATTTAACATATGCAGGAGTCAGTGTAGTACAAGCCAACCCAATACAGAAACAAAACCAGAAACTGCTTAATATGGGCAACTGGTTATAGACTAGGCACCAGAGAAAAACCAATAAAGATTTTCTGCCAGCCTCACACCCTTTGGAGGGAATGCAAGGACACCTCTCAGGGCTCTTCAAAAGTTGCCACCCGTTTCCATAGCAAGTACATAAGTGGGAGATAATAACAGGAGGGTCAATTGAGGATAAGGCCAATGCATGTGCGTTGTAAACAGCACATATTCACTGGTACTCCAGTGTTAAAAAGAGACCTGCCCTTCTTTGCTCCAGTGTTAAAGTGACAGAAAGAAGTGGAGTCAGCAGGCAGAATACTTGAAGTTAGTTTGAGCCAACAAAATAAGGATATTAAGGATATTGTAGGAACAAGCGTGGCCACTACTGACGGAAATAAAAGGAGCAGGTAAGAACAACAGCAACATATTGCAAGGGATGCAAAACTTGTCCTCATTAGGCAATAAAGGCATTAGGCATTAAAGAAATAAAGCCATTTTCATTACCGCTTCCACGATGGGAAAAAGTTTGGGTGTTTTTAAATTTTGCTTCTCAAACAGCTGTTGGGAGACAGGCAGGTAACATACAGATCTGACAGTTTTACTTCCCCGCAAAAATACTAATAGCTAAAAAAAAAGACACGAAAATTATACTTGCATAAGAATGACATAATCTTGACAATTTCCAGAGATGGTATTCAGCAGGTTCTGACCAGCTCTGGAGAACCGATAGTGGAAATTTTGAGTAGTTTGGAGAACCAGCAAATACTACCTCTGATTGGCCCCGCCCCATCTATTCTCTGCCTCCCGAGTCCCAGCTGATTAGCTGGGTCTTCTTTTGTTCCCCTGCACAGGAGAACGGAGCTGGAAAGCAGGTTAGTGGGGTGGAGAGGGAATGGAGATATTGCAATATTCTTCCCTTGCCACACCACCAAGCCACATCCACCAAGCCACACCATGCCCACCAAACCACACCCATAGAACCGGTAGTAAAAAAAAATAAATTGAATCCCATCACTGATGCTACCAGATATGACACCTAAAAACAGGATTACCCAGTTGAGGCAGAAAATCTCTGGCTATCAGGTCCATAAAGAATAGAATCTGTCCCTCTTCATCTTACAGGACTTATAATTATTCCAAGACTGCTATAGAGAGAGGATGCTGGACCAGGCAGATCTGATTTGGCTCAGCACAACTAGTGTTATGCTTTAACTTGCCGTGCCACTGTTACTACTGAAAATGAAGTGGACAATTATAGGCCACAGATGGCCTCTGATCACAGAACTGGTGTTTGTGGCAATAATACCAAGGCAAATAAACACAGTTGCAGAGATGCAATTTTCTTGCTGTGAAGCTAAAGAAAAGCAAAGAACAAATAGGTTATACAAAAGCAGTGCTTGACATGTGAACAAAAATAATAAAATAAACATAAAAACAATTCCTCAGCTACCTACAGAGTCACGATCAAAAGGCTGGCTTAGAGAGCTGAAGAAGTGACGAGCCAGGAGGATGTACGCGCCCCCTCAGTTTAAACTAGTCCATAAGCTCTTCTCTGATTCCTACTTGCTGCAAGTCACTTGACTTCGTCTCTAACAAAGTCTAAGAAACCCTGTAGCTTTCCTTGGATGCTGATGGCTCAAGGGAAAAACACGGCTTTAACTTTAACATTAGAACAGCTCAAGATTCCTTCAGCCAATATTAGTCATAGCAGGAGCTTACATCACAGAGCATAGCAGGGAAAACATGTCTCCAGGACATTTTATTCCATGATTAGGTGCAAGTGATGAAACACTCAAATGGGTTGCAATATGAACGTTTCATCTGGAAGCAAATAGAACTGTTTCTCTTGCAGGACGTTTTGAAAATATTTTTAAAGCTGGGAGAAAAGCGTGTTATGCTTGTTTTAAAAAGCCTAACCAGGGGTGGGATTCTACCAGTTCGCACCTATTCTCTAGAACCAGTTGTTAACATTTGAAGCAGTTCAGAGAATTGGTTATTAGAAGAAGTTACTGGCCTAATCCTGTAAGGAAGGCAGGAAGACAACATTCTGGTGTTGCTTACAGAAACTGCCTCTCTGTTAACCCTTATTACATTCTTGGCAGAACTAGACTTTCTGTCTCAGTAACATCTCTGGAGTTTTTTTCCCTTCCTTTGCTGGTACTTTGCTTGTGTGGAGTGACCATTCAAAGTTACAAAGGCACTGAAAAAAGTGACTTATGACCATTTTTCACACTTATGACTGTTGCAGCATCCCCACAGTCATGAAAGGCCAGGAGAGGAGATGTGTGCCTCAATGTGAAAGATATTGAGTTGGCCACATCCAGCAAATAACATGGCCATCAAGCCACGTCCACCAACTTAGCCCACCCCTGAGCCTAACTTAGACTTGAATCAATTCTGAGGTTTAATTTTCTGACTTAAGAGAGAAAGAGTATCCTCTGGAGCAGGGGTCTTCAAACTTGACAGCTTTAAGACTTGTGGAGTTCAACTCCCAGAATTCCTCCTCTGGTCACGTAAGCTCAGGAATTCTGGGAGTTGAAGTTCACAAGTCATAAACTTGCCAAGTAGAGCATGGATGTCAAATTCACAGTGTTACGTTGCCATCACATGATGTATTGCGATGTTTTCCCCCTTCATGGAACTGGGGTGGGCATGGCCTGTGCATGACACATATGACCCACGGCTGCCAGTTTTACATCCCTGCGTCTAGAGACTGAGGTATGCCCCAGTGACACAGGATGGACTCAGCTGATGCCCAGAATTGTGTGAAAACCCAAACCTGTTTGGTTCTGCCACATTTGAATTAAAAATTGGTCAAGAACGCAGCTCTAGTGTAGAGTCAGATCACCTGCATTGCATCCAGAAGAGATTATATTCAGTTCTTGGTATCCTTAACCGAAGCTAAGCTTCGGTTAAGCTTAGTAGCTAATCAGAACAAGCTCCTACCTAATATCCAAGAAAGCTGCTGCTGTCAATCAAAACCTGGGTTCCCTAGACAAAAAATTCTAACTACAAATCCTTTTTCTCTCGGTCCAACCACAGTCATGCCTAAGATAAGAGACCTGTATCTCAGTTCCGAACTTCCCGCTGGTGTTCTTCTGGAAGCCAGCACTCTAGATTCTTTCAACAGCTGCTAGCTCATTTGTTCCTGAAGAGGTCCTTGTGCTGCCTTTGCTGCACAGATGTTCCTCCAGGCCCAGTGGACAGCAAAAATCTGGCAGAAAAGTGACTGCAGTGTTTCCAATCAGTCAGCAAAAGGAAGTGCTGCAGCAGCCTGAACAAAGGCTGCTTTGTGAGCTGGGAGAACAAGCAGGGAAAACACAACATAGCATTAAGAATTATATGCTAAGCTGGCAGGATTGTTCAGAGGGGGATCAGACTGCCTTCCTCTAGATCTCCAGCTAGAAATTGCAGCCTGGCTGTTCCTGAACCTAGTTAAGCCTAAAGACATTTGACTGCTGGCTGCCCTAAGAAAAACCTCCTGAATTCTGGAATCCAACTCATTCTAAGGTTGCTGAAAAAGAATGGTTTGGGTGAGAAGTTCCTGGTTACTTTTTACCATTCTACCACCGAGAGCATTTTGGCATATTGTGTGTATGTGTGGGGTATGCTGGATGCTCTGCGGTGGATAAGAAGATGCTCCAGAGAGTTATAAACACAGCACAAAAAATCATTGGTTGCTCTCTTTCTTCTTTGGAAGAGATTGTGAAGACCAGACTCCTCTCTAGAACACTAAAAATCTCCACAGACCGTTCTCATCCTGGACATTCACATTTCAAACTGTTACCATCAGGGAGATGTTATAGGTGTCTTAAAATGAGGACTAATAGATTGAGAAAGTTTCTTTTCCAAGGCAGTAATTGTCTTGAATCAAACATTGCATTTGTGATTATTTATTATTATTATTATTATTATTATTATTATTATTATTATTATTATTATTATTATTATTATTATTATTATCACTACACAAAAATGACAGTATACATAGCAAACGAGATAACCTTGCCTAGGTCTTTAGGCACAGCACCCAGTGTGCCGAGTACTATTGGAACCATCTGCATTGGTTTATGCCAGAGTCTCTGCAGTTTGATTCTCAAGTCCTGATATCTGGTGACTTTTTCAAGTTGTTCCTCATTGATTGTGCTGTCACCAGGTATGGCAATGTCAACAATCCACACTTTTTTCTTCTCCACAATCGTGGAGAAGACACAAACAAGTGTGTTCCAAAACTTTGTCAGTCTGTATTCGGAAGTAGTTTTGCATGCTCATTTTCGACCACTTTTTCAGGCTTATGATCCCTGGTGGTCTAGTAGTTAGGATTTGACGCTCTCACCACTGCGGCCCGGGTTCGTTTCCCGGTCAGGGAACCACCTCCCATGGGGTGCCACTTTGACGTGGTGGGGGGCTTAACTGTTCCAATGAAGCTGAGAGCTATGCTGGCAGTAGTGCAAACTACCAGCAGGTCCAACCATGTCAGAGAGGTCTAGGCCGAGGAGCAGAACTGAGTGCACCCAACAGGAGTTCGGCCAAGCTACCTGCTCACAGGAGCAGTGCGGGAAACTTCAGCTGGGCTTTTGAGAGATGAGAATGACCCCAGCTGCTTCTCGCCATGAGAGTTCCTCAAGAGATGATTTTGCAGGTTGCTGGCCGAACTCCTGTCTCTGGGATTCAAAGCACTGAAGTGCGAGCAGCATGGGAAACTTCGGCTGGTCTCCTCGAGTGAAGGTGGAATGCTGATGCCACACAAATGCAAGTAGCGTGGCACTCCCATATCTTCCAGCCATCTCTATTACTGCTCCTGTAAGTCTGTGCCGCCGCCTCTCTCTTGCAGCAACAGCACCATTACGTTGTCCTGGCTGGTGAGGGCTGCACTGCTTTTGGCACGTTGCACCACCTGCAAATTACATGTGCCACTCCCTATGGCAGAGATCTCGAACCCCACCGTGGTCCAGACCCATATTCCACAGCTGTAGCAGTCAAAGGACTGGCCCTTTGGTCATCCCGGAGCAGCTCCTCCAGTCCATTGCAGGCCAGCGCATCCAGGTAGAGGGGCAGCTGCTCCAGGATGACCAAAGGGCCAGTCCTGTGACTTCTGCAGCTTTGGAATATGGAGCTGACTTTCCCACCAATGTCAGCAAGCCATCCCAAAGCAAATTTCCCTCCCCTGCCATTAGTCTTACTTTCCAGTTCCAGCTTGCATGGCTCTACTCAAGGTAAGTTTTGTGCTCGGCCGAAGAGTGGGCAGGCCATGTGGGTGGTGCAACCTTGTGTTCCCATGCAGCCTTGATTAATTGCTTTGGGGGAGACATTTCTCTGCGGACCACCAAAATTTTCTTGTGCACCATCAGTGGTTCCTGGCCCACCAGTTGGTGACCACTGGTCTAGGGGAAAGGAACCATAATCTATTTCTTTTAGTCTCTCTTTTTTCTGTTCTCTGTATCCAGAGAACCACCTCCTGTAGGGGACATCTGTGCCTCTACAATTTGATACCCTCCACTGATTAATACCTCTGACTGCAAAGCAGTGTTAATATGGTGGAAAACATAAAATGCTACAAATCCTGGGCACCCTTTAGAAATAAGATCCTTTTTAACACTTTCCCTTGGAGTTAGTGTACATTTTTCCAGACCTTATGGGGAAGTTTGAGTCACAGGATTATTGTTTAACTGGGCAAATTAATAGGTATCCTGTGGATTGGGTTTTTGTTTGTTTATTTAAAATAATTTTTATGTTTCTTTATTGTTATGTTCTCTACTGTTGCACCCCTATATTGGTGATTTCTCTTATGTTTTTAATTGATATTTATTATTACATTTATATCCCCACCTTTACAGGTAGTCCTCGACTTATGACCACAACTGAGACCAAAATTTCTGTTGTTAAGTGAGACATTTGTTAAGTGAGTTTTGCCCCATTTTATGACATTACTTCCCACAGTTGTTAAGTGAATCACTGCAGTTGATAAGTTAGTCACCTGGTTGTTAAGTAAATCTGGCTTCCCCATTGATTTTTCTTGACAAAAGGTTGCAAAAGCTGATCACATGACTTTGGGATGCAATGATGGTCATAAGTATGAAGCATCTGAATTTTGATCACATGTACATAGAGATGTTACAAAGGTTGTAAAATGACCATAAGTCATGTTTTCCAGTGCCCTTGTAACTTCAGTCACTAACTATTGTAAATTGAGGACAACCTGTCTTTTGTGCAACTCAAGACTCTATATATAATGTTCCTGCCTCCTATCTTCCTAACCACAAGAATGTGGGTTGAAAGAGAGAATGACCCAGGTGACCCAAGGTCATCCAGTTGGCTACTGTGCCTAAGGGAGGTCTAGAATTCATAGTTTAGAATTCAACAAATTCTCATCTACAGAGATGGAGACCAGATCAGATTAGGTTGGGGGATATATATTCTCCCATGTATAGGATAGGTTTTAAATATCCCACATAAAAGCACATGATCCCTATGGTATATGGAACAGTTGCAGCCAGTGAAGTATGAGGACAATAAGGATGAATAATTGTCATGCAGGTCTGTGGATTAATTTGATTGCTGTATCGCTATTACATTAAAAACCATGCCATAGCAATCAAGCAGGAAAAGAAACAACAGATTTATTTTCTCTTTCTATCTGCAGAGAATTATCCAATAGAACTCTTCACGGCTATTCAAAATGATGACACAGCTCTTGGTGGCCTCAGCAAATGCTTTAGTATCATCTGAGCTTCATTGTGAGTAGCTAGCATGATTCTTTGTGGGCAAAATTACTTGAATTCTTATCAGGGTTTATTAAAGCAAAGTCCAGTGGAGTTTGATAGGAGCTTCCCTCATACTTTTTTCTTCCCAGAAAACAATGGCGCATTTGGCCAACCGAAGAGAATCAAACGAAGTGGCAGGCCCCATCAATAGTGTAATTATTGGAAACTAAAGTCATAGAAGAGTTTTTACCCCTCTGGAACCCAGGAATAGTGTTCAGTCCTCACAGAAGAAACATAATTTGTGCTTGAATTAAACCTGGAATACTGCATCCAATTCTAGTCACCATGATTAAAAAGATGTTGAGACTCTAGAAACAGTGCAGAGAAGCATAACAAAGTTTAGGATCTGGAGGCTAAACATATGATGAACAATTGAGGGAACTAGATGTGTCTAATCCAGGGGTCGGCAACCTTAAACATTCAAAAGTCATTTGGAGCCATTTCCCACATAAAAGAAAACAGCAGGAGCCACAAAGATCCCAACCAGAAGCCCCCCATTCAATTCTGGAACCAACCAGTCTGGTTCCCCCACCATGCAGTCTCCTCCTAGCGCGGCAACCTTTTTCTTCTACCTGTCCTAACCAAAACCCTATCAATTATGGAGTCAACCAGAAAACCCGCCCCTTGCCATAAAGTCTTCTACTGGTGCTCCATGCTCCCCCCCATTCAACAAGAAGCTCTCTCAAAATTGTGGCACTGACCAACAACAGGGAGCTGCAGCAGAGGAATGAAAGAGCTATATATAGCTCCAGAGCCCTGGGTGGCCAACCCCTGGTTTAGTCTAATGAAGAGAAGGGCTAGGGGTAATATGCTAGCAGTCTTCCAATGCTTGAGGGGCTATCACAGAAAAAAAAGAGGTCAGCCTATTCTCCAAAGCACCTGAGGGCAGGACAAAAAGTAATGGGTAGAAGATCATAAAGGAGAGATCCAATGTTAAACTAAGGAGAAGTTTCCTGACAATGAGAACAAGTAATCAGTGGAATGACTTGCCTCTATAAGTTGTAAGTACTCCATCACTGGAGGATTGCAAGAAGAGACTGGAAAACCATTTGTATGGAATGGTAAGATCTCCTGCTTGAGCAAGATTGGACTATAAGACCTCCAAGATCCTCTCCAATCTTATTATTCTATGTTCTATGATGTATTAATGACAGAGCTGATGCAACGACATCCTGAGAAATACAGGATATGAAATTTGCTCAGAGGAGGCCATAGAGGCAGAAGGGTTTGTCCTGGAAAATTTTCTGTGGCACATAAAAGATGACAGCTTCAAAGAAGGTACCCCTAGATATCATTATCACAAATAAAAGATGGATCTCAAAACAATACATAGTTGCCCTGTGAAATGGATGAAGCTTTGGTACAATATACCAAGAGTAATGAGAAAAGTGGGGACTTAATACATCAAATTTAAGTTTAAAAAAACAAGCAGTGCATTTCCCTTTCCTTCAAGTCATTAAAATGCCAGTCCTGCCTTCTCTGGTAACATTATCACTTTGTGAGCCTTCAAAGCCTTGCTTTGAAGAAAGAATTATATCTTGTAAATTCAAAAAAGGTTGCCTACCCCATACAAATATTTTCTAGGGATATGTGCTACCTGCACATGGGTTCCCTTGTTTTTTTTTTTTTTTTAGANTTTTTTTTTTTTTTTTAGAACACTCCAGTGCCTTCTATAAGCAGAACACAACTAGACCCAATTAGCTGGCACTCCTACAAGAAGCAAAAACATCTCTTGGCATCCTAAAGATAATGTCTCAGAAAACACTTAATCCACAATTCCTGTCAGCTAGAAAATGATGTTGATGTCATTTGGGTGTTCTGTTACACCTCGCCTACTTAATAAAAGGAACTGTCAGCTGGCTATTAAACATATGCATTTATAATAATTAGGCCTTTCTAATCACTAAATCATATCACTAGAAACAATCACTAGATCATACTGGCTCCAAAACCAAGGAATCTCAAAGGAAATGCCGTGCAGGACAGAAAAAGGAGGATGAGAGAAAAAAGGATGATTATGATGAAGATGATGATATCTCAAGTCATCAATTACAAGTTGTTGAATTTCAACCCATAAATTACAAAAGATTATTCTATTTGGAGCAGCATGTATATTACAATAATAGTGTATCTTCAACTTAGATCTGATAGTCAAAAGTACCAATTCCAGTCAGAACTATCTGCTAGACTGTAAATAACAACAAAAATAAAATATTTTGTATTCATAACCCTTGTCTACCTACATAGAATCAGAGGCCATAGTTTAGCACAGGTCATTTGATTATGAAAATACTATTCTCTGGAAATGCTGGAAAAGATCATTTTAAAATTGTAGTTTTAATATGTGAGTTTGTTTCTGTAAAGAGCTACAGGACCTGTAAGTTTTGCTGTAGCAGGCCTATAATATAGTTCTCTGTGTGGGGTTTCTATCTATATTAAATTCTCAAACCGATTCTGTATTCCTGCTGCACAGGCACTTCCCCAAGCATTGAGGCCTTGGGGAAGTGACATTTCTCCAATCCCCAGCACATATCTCCAATCCCCAGAAAAACAAATACCAGACTTTGGTTACTGCCCAAAGAAGTCTTCAGCTTAATGCATGGCCATCATCCCTATAGGTCAGCTGAGTGTTAGAAACAGGACTTATGGCTCCATTTCTAAAGTATAAAGTCATGGCAAATTCTACATTACAAGTAGAATTTAATTTAACAGATGAATAGGGAAGAAGGGATGTTTATTAAATCTTATCATTCAGTAAATGACAACCAGGATTTTACATAACCATAAAATGGCATTCAAAATGGCATTGTATAGGAATACAGTAGTGAATTGGAATTTTATGCTCATGTACAATGACATTCTGCATATATATAATTGTAAATAGATCTTTCCGTTGGATCAGAAATCTGTTAAACCAAATCAGTTTGGTTGTTATCAATTATCCCTCTAAACACAAAGCAAATAAACACAGATCATAGTTTTGCCTCCTGCCTGAACTCCTTATAAGAAATACCGGTAAGCTCTCCCTTATAATTATCTTCTTTCACTCCATCTAGCAACTTGAGATGATGCTCTTCAAAGTTCTCATGTGCCCACTTGAAAGTTCAGTACAGGACTCCACAAGAATGATGAATCCAAGACTATCAACTAATTTTAGGTGGGTTTGGTTTTTTAGGAGGAAAACATTAAAGCCTTCTTGATCTGCTGGTTGGCAAGGCATCTACTTCAGCTTCCTTAGGTTGAGCTCTGAACCTGCATTCCCTCTTCTCCATCTTGGAAACCTTGAGGGTTCAGGCTTTTGCCTCATCTCCCATTCAACTCAGGGTAAAGATATGTAACTAGGTATTATCTATATATGGATTTCTTCTAAAGGCTTTATTCATATATTAATCCAAATTACAGAGAGTCAGGCTCTGGGGTACTAGAATCCCTAAGGACTTGTCATTTCCTCTTCCACAATCTCCAACCAGAACTGCCCACTTAGAAATGAGAAGAATGATCATCAAACACTGCTGTAACCCTCATCGACCCATGAGGTTCTTTCAATAGTGATACTAATGTAAAACCTAAATTTTACAGTAGTATCATTGTTGAAGAAACCCCATGAGATAGGCTTGTTGTAAACATGGCTAGTTTATATTATTATACAAAAGTAAAAAATTGAGGTTTGATCTTATTTTATTCTACTGCACCAAAAGGAGTTAGAAGTCAGTGTCTTTTCTTTCTTTTCCCCCTTTTCCCCACACTTTTTCCCTTCACTTTTACCTCCCCTATCTTTCCTACTATTTTATTTTTTTATTTTTGTATCTTATAGTATTAATACATAAATAAACTACAAAGTAAAATTGAAACAACGAAACTACTATTACTGAGGGGAGGGGCACTCTTGAGAAATTATTGGAATTGTTTTTATTTCCAAGGAAAAATTGCCCACTTGACCCACAAACAACTTTGTGGCATCTTCTATTGCCAGAATTTTCTGGGAATAAGAAGGGCACCTTCTGTGGTCTGCACCATAAGCCATACAGAAGAAGAGTAGGATAGCAAATCCTGCTATTACACCTATTTAGGTATAAGGCCGCAGATCATTTTAAAGAGCTTTGCCAATCCTCCTCCCAGTGATCTACTAGCTTTCATGTTTGCTTGGAATAACAAGACAAATTTTAACAAAGTGGGAGTTGCTCATTTATACTGCTTACCCACCGGCAAACTGCCAAGCACATCAGATCTTCAGAGAGAGGAGGAAGCTGACATCAGAGCTGGCAGCATGTGTGCAGGACTTCTCCATCACAGTGTAGTTGTAGAAACATCTGTTTGTGATGTATTTGGGGGCACAGTGCCAAGCTTTTAAGAATATACAACTTGATAGGCTCCTATTTGCCCAGAATGTCTTATTCATCTCCTGTGGCTCAGTTCCCATTGATTCCTTGGAGATCCAGCAAATAGCATGGCAGCCATTATGCCCAGCTCAAAGGAGTCTCTGGTAACAAGGGTCATAAAAGGAGACCGCTCTTCATGCAAACTAATGGTTTAGCTGGCTTTGAAGCACATACTCTCCCTGAAATAAAGGCAATATTTCCGCAGCCCACAGCTGCTGAGATCAAGAACTGGATTTTAGTATTATTTTAACCTCCACTACCTAGGTGGCCAAGTGCACATCTGCTGCCAGAATGAACTAAGAGGGAGTTTGAATCCTTTACTCTGCAGCAGACTATATAGATTTCATCTGTGGGAATGGGAGGAAGAAAAAGAACTGTGCTTTAGGTGACACCAATATACGCTCTGTAGTTTTAAAGGAACCACTTACTCAGCCTTGTAAAAAGTTCAATCAGCCAAAGCCTTGTTCCTTTTAAATCCAGATGCAGTGTGTAATGTATCTTCCAGGTATTTGTGAATAACTCCCAATAGCTACAGCAAATATTGCTCCTGGTGAGAGATGCTGGGAATTGAAGTTTAGAAAAAGTTTGGAGACTCTCAGCTTTTCTACCTGTGACATTCTAATGGAAAAGGCAAAGTCAATTTTGGAAATATGGTGCTGGTTCTCTTGATTGGTTTCACTCTCTGTCAAGGCTGAAGTCATCAGCAGTTAACAAATGTGAGCCAGAAGTTGAATCATGAAGAAAGAATGAAACAAAGGAGATATTACCAAAAAAATACACTGAAGCAAAGCCAGAAAGACCTTATTAGTGAAACAAGAGCCCCACACAACTATGAGGCCATTTGTAGACTTTCCTGTCTGCAAGACTTTTGTGAATGTGGTAGATTCAGATCCCGAGAATCGTTCACTGCAAGGAAGAACCCAAAGTCTTGAGCACCATATAAGGTGGCTGCATATTAATTTCCAGTGCTCTTTTCAAAAATAACAGAGGATAAAAGTATGCATCGTTGTAGTGTTGTAACAGTGTTTTTTTAAAATGAGAGTAACATTTTGCTTGAAGGTGTTATCATTAACTAAGTCAGAATGGTTAGCTCATATTTGGAGTACCAGTGATTCATTAAGGAGGGGAGGCCACCAGTGGCCCAGAGATGCAAGTGACTCAAGACCTTTCTTTGAGGGGAATGCTGAGCCTCATTTGACCTCTATTATTGAAGATTGGTGAAGCCACTTTCATTAGGTTGAGTCAGCAAGCATAAGAAAATGGTAGTGTGAATCCTATAGAATACCATTCTTTATTGGCCAAGTGTGATTGGACACACAAAGAATTTGTCTCCTGCGCATATGCTGTCAGTGTACACACAAACTACAAACATATCGTTCATGTACAAACATAAACTCTCTGTGTCCATACAAACAACAAAGTGATAAATTATAGGATACCAGTAATAGAAAATAATACGAAAGATGAGAAGGATAATAGCAATACAATTCTACCACATGGGTAAATATCCTTATGCATAATTCTTCTGTGAGAATTAGATGTTTAGCAGTGATGGCATAAGGGGAGGTGTTATCTTTATGTCTAGTTGGTTTGGCATGCAACCCTGTAGCAGCATCCTGAGAGGAGGGCTTGAAACAGTTTATGTCCATGATGTGAAGGATCTGTAGATACATTCTGAACCCTCTTTCTGACTCATGCAGTATACAGGTCCTCAATGAAAGCTTTATAATAGCTTTAACATTCTTTTTCGATGTACTGTATATTAAGAAGCAAATAACCTTGCCTGATTTGTTCCATTCCCACAATGCACCTCAGATTCTTTAAAAGGTGGTTTTAAATATGGCCATAAACATTCCCTTCTCCTGGCTAAGAGAGGTCAAGTTAAAAAGTGGATTATGAGAAAGCAGATGGAAGAAGTGTCATAATACTCACATACCCATAGGAATTTGGTACTACACGCACATACACACATAAACACAAAAAACCCAACCCAAAAGCCTAGAGGCAGATTATGACTGTTTTTCCTTATGACGTTTGCATAAATCTGACTATGATTATTTTAAACAGGGTTATGCCTTTGCTTGGCTGCAGACCCTGAGAAGGCCAGGGTCATTGTTAAAAAGAAAAATGCCTAAGAGCTGACCGGAAAAAGCAAAGGAAACGTCATTTTCATGGTGTAACTTCATCATTCTGTTAGCATTAGATGGGCAACTCTTTTTCAGTATCAGTTTAGAGCAAACTCTTAAAGCCTTGGTTATAAGTATCTCACTTACCAGCTGACAGCATACCATGTAATGCACTTGAAAACTCTTGTTTCTCACAGCAACCCTAGTATCCAACCAATTGCCCAGTGTGCACTTTTAAAATGGATTTATTGTTCTTCTGAAAAAGGATGAAACCCTGGTTTAAAAATAATTTTACATGCATGCCATCAGCTGTACGGTGCGGTAATTGTTTCTTCAGACTGCAATGTATAACCATTCCCCATCCACTCTCAGATATTAAGTGTCTCCCCCACAGTAGGATGCAACCTTGTAGCCTGCACAAGGAGGATGGTTTGAAATTGCACAGCACAGCTAAAGCCCATGTCACACTACACCAACGGATGGAAAGAGGATGTAAAACGGAGAAAAACACTTGCCATCTGTTGGTTAACATGATGCTTCCGTTTTGTACTCACTGCATCCATTTTTCTTCCTCTCTATCCATCCAGCATCCGTCGACTGACATTTCATCCGCTCAAAAAGTTTTGAAGCTGCTCAAAATGTTTTGAGCGCGGAAAATGTATCCACGCGTCCGTTCTGCATCCCTAGCATAAGGGAACATCCGTTCTGCATCCGTCGTCATCCGTTACGCATTCCGCTACATCCGCCTAGGCATCTGCTGGCACCGCGCAACTCAAATCCACTCACAGGGAGGAGCGCGGAAACGGACCGGGACGGACACGCAGCGTTAGTAGCATGGACGGAGAAAGGATGAACTGGATGCAGCTCGCAAACAAAGCATTTTAAACGGAAAAAACATTCGCAGAGGGGACCTATCTCGATATTAAGCGATGTCTAGGGATGCCTAGAGGATGGCAAAAGGACACATAGGGGAAACCTATATTGCCTATAAAAAGGGGGAGGAACTCACTTGGATCTCACTTTCAGACCAGCAGCCCAGCTGTGCAGACCTCTGCAGCCTTCATCTGCCTCTTGCTCTTCCACAGCATCTCAGTCATGTCCACCATGGATGTAACACAGTCCTTTTGGAAGCCACCATCATTCTGCGAAGTCCATCTACAGGCTCTTTCAAACTCTACTATGGGAAGAAAAGGAGGTGGCCAAGAAGCGTCTGGGCCCGAAGATGGATCGGGAGAAGAGCAGAGTAATGGACTGTACAACAAACTGATGGTGGAGCTGAGGAACGAAGATCCTCATGCATTCCAAAACTTCATGAGGATCCTCCAGCCATGTTTGACAAAGTTGTTGGAGCGGCTGACACCCAGCGTTGAGCAAGCAGAGCACACAACTTCCAGCCAGCCTGGACGCCTTGGGCTCAGGTGGCTACTGACTCTGCACCAACTGGCCTCAGGGACCACCTACAGGAGCATGAAGTACGGCTGGAGGGTGCCACACAACACCATCAGCATTGTGGTCAGAGAAGTGGTGCAGGCCATATCGAAGAATACCTGGAGGAGCTCCTCCAGCCGCCTCCACTGAAGAAGGCTGGAAGAAAATTGGCAGAGCAGTGGTATCAGAGGTTGGAACTTCCACACTCCATTGGAGCCATAGATGGGAAGCACGTGGCCTGAAAGCTCCAGCCAGTCGGGGTCCACTTATTTCAACTACAAGGGCTTCTTCACCATCGTTCCTCTTTCGCCATGGTCGATGCTGACTACAAGTTCATCTACATCGATGCTTCAGGCAACGGGTTCGCTTCAGATGCTCAGGTATACAACGCCAGTGACCTCAAGGAGGGGCTGGAACGCAACCTCATCATGGGCTTCCCAGATCCAGGCCCCTGCCCAACGATAGGCAAGATGTGCCCTGCTTCATGCGTGGGGATGACGCTTCTCCTCAGAACCTACCTCATGAAGCCCTACACTTCCAGATGCCTCACCCGTGAGAGGGATCTTCAACTACAGGCTGTCAGGGCAAGCCGGGTGGTGGAGAACGCCTTTGGCATCCTGGCCACAGGTTCCAGGTACTTTTCACCACCATGCAGCATCACCCAGAGACGCGTGAGGAGGATCGTGGAAGCTTGCTGCATCCTGCACAATCTCATGCGCACCTGCTACCAGCTTTGCAGAACAGGCTCGTGGACTCCAACAAGGCAATGGGGACATGGAGCCTGGGAATGGAGGCAAGGGCGAAACCTGATAGACACTGAGGATGTGCAAGGCCCCAACAGACCTTCACGTGAAGGGAAGAACAGCGAACCTCAGAAACATTGGTGCAACTCCCCAGCTGGAGCAGTGGAGTGGCAAGACAGGATGGTAGATGCCTTAATAGATGCTTCCTTCAGCCTGTCTCATCACAACTGATGAGATTGGGCAATGTATGTTTGGTGGGCCTACAATGAACAGGGCATTAATAAGAGCTTTGTTTTTATGTTGAAATGTGGTGTCAATGAATAATGTGTTATTGATAAAAAGGGCCATAATGTGTGGCACTGGGAGGTGTGGACCATACAGTCCGAGCTATGTGCTTTGCACTGGGTTTATTCTATTCCTCCACAACTATCTCACCATCCCTACCATGCTATCTTAACTCCATCACAAAGGTAACCCTGCCAGATCGCTCTGGAGATGGTAAACTGCTATTGGCTCGCAAGGGGTGAACACTCTATCCCAATTCCCAGCAGGGGTATCCTTCTGCTCATCACAACAGCGTATTACACCTGGATGGCATGCAATACGTTAATCCTGGCTACCAGCTGGTCTACTAAGAATCTCTACCCATCCAAGCTATTACCATTCCCAAAGGTTTATCCCTACCCATTCCCACAGCTTATTACCCATCCCTACAGTATCTCTGCCGCACCCCCACTGCTATCTCTTACCCATCCCACATAGCATGCAAAGGCTTAAACCATTTTCTAAAAGTTTCCACCAAGACTTTATTTAATAAAATAAATGAAGCAAGTGTGTGAAGCAAAGATAACTTTATTAATAACAAGCTGTAAAAGAAAATGACCCAAGTAAAGGTGTCCAAATAAAGCTCAGGTAGCCACCCAGTCTCTGGCATTCTTCTCTGTCACTCAGAGGTGTGCCAGTCTCAGGGGTGAAGAGCCCAGGTGCTGTGGAGGTGGCTGCTGCTGGAGTGCTGGTCTGAAGTGCCACTGGGGTGCCTGGCCCCAAGAGGACAACAGGTGATGGTGTGTTGAGGAAGCTCTCAGACAGCTGGCTCAGCTCCATGATATTGAGAGCTCCTCTCCATGCCATGGGTGTCAGCCCCAGTACCGACGACAGATGTCTGAGGCCGGGGTTGGCTGTGGGGTGGAGGAAGGAGCAGTGTAGTGGGGCTGTCTGGTCTGCAGCTGTGTGAGGACGGGCATGGGTGGCATCGGTGATGTTGGGTGGCATCGCTGGCGTCAGTGACATCAGTGGCATGGGTGGCATTGGTGGCATCAGTGGTGGGTGCATTTGTGAGCATGCATGGGCATGTGCATCAGTGGAACCAGTGGCAACGGTGGTGGGGTCGGATGAGTCTGTGCCTGGACTGGGAAGGGCTGCTGCTGGCTGCTGGACCTCCTGGTAGCCATAGCCCTGGTAGGTGAGGGCCTGTGGAAAGCCTTGGAATGGGAGGGATATCACCTGGGTGGAGGAGCAGACCTGGACTGGGTGGGAGCAGGTTCATCTGGATCTGGAGGGTTGTGGAGCGATCGGTGATCCTGTCCTTCACCACTGTGTACTGGGGTTTCTGCCATGTCCGTGAGGGTCTGGTTGACATAGGTGAGGAAGGGCTTGTGGTTGGAGGATGAGGAATCGGTGTGGACAGCTGAGAGAGGATATCTATGCTCTGCTCCTGATGGTGTCTCTTATCTCTAGCAGGACAGTGTGGTTCTGCCCTCCTGTCTGGATCTCTGCCTTTCTGTGGAGGTGGAGCTGGGGTTGGATGCGGGTAGGACTGTGGTAGAAGTGCCGTCTCCTTTCTCCCACTGTGCCAGGGAGTCCCTACACCCGGCCTGTCTCGCTCGCACGGTTACAACAGCTGTCCGCAGGTTCTCTGTGCGTGGCACACTCCACAGAAACCTGCCTGGAGACAGGGACTGACTCTCGGCCGGAAGAGCACTGGCTCTCAGCAGGCTGCTGAGAGAGGGTTGTGAGAGGGGCTGTCTCAGTGAGATCTCACCCCTCCAGGGAAGTTGTACTTGTCATTGATGTAGGTCTCTCTGTCTGTCAGCTTGACCGCCGGCCTGGCCAGATTTCTTGAGTCACAGCTTCCTGTACCAGGTGTGCATGTGCTTCCACCAGCCGAGGAGCACCTCCGAATGTAGCCCAGGCTCTCCGCTTCTCCTCCAAGCAGTGCCTTGCTCTTTTGGTGTCCCTGTAGAGCCTGTGTCCCTCCGCCATAGATAGTCATTCTCTCTCAGCCACTCAAGCACCTCATCCTCATGTTCCTCCTCGATGTTGTATTGCCTCCTCTCCTGTTCTCCCGTTGCCTCTTCCTCCCTTTGGCGGACACATGGACCTCATCAGAGGGGCTTTCCAGGTTGTAGGGGCTGCTCCTCCACACCACCACAGCAGGCAGCACCAGCAGGACTCATCAGCAGCAGGCAGCAGCATCAGCAGCTAGCACCAGCATGGAGGGATCATCATCAAGCAGAGCAGCAGCGCCAGCAGCACCAGGAGCACCAGCAGGACGAGGAGCACCAGCAGGACCAGGAGCAACGAGCAGGACGAGGAGGACGAGCAGGATGAGCGAGCAACCGACCAGGAGCACGAGCAGGGGCCAGCAGGATGAGCAAGACCAGGAGCATGAGCAGGACCAGCAGGAAAGTGCAGGACCAGCAGGACGAGGAAGCAGCTTTCAGCAGAGTAAGCACCAGCAGAAGCACCACCGCCATAAGCAGCATCAGCAGCTCCTCCCGAAGCAGCAATCAGCAGAGTAAGCACAGCAGAAGCACCACCGTCAGAAGCAGCATCAGCAGAGTAAGCACGAGCAGAAGCACCACCGCCATAAGCAGCATCATCAGCTCCTCCAGAAGCAGAAGCCAGCAGAAGCCCCAAGCCCCAGAAGAGTGAGCCATGCTACAGAAGCCCCAGCAGAAGCAGAGTGAGGGCCAGGGGGTGGGAGGGTGGCCCTGTCCCTCTTGCAGGGGCTGGCAGCAGATGGCTGAGGCTTCCTCTTCTTCCCATGGGTTGTGGGGTTGCTGGCTGGCAGCAAGGCTTGCAGGCAGGCAGGCAGGCTGGCAGGAAGGCAGGCACCAAGGCTGGCGGCAGGCTGGAGGCAAGCAGGCAGGCAGCAGGCTAGCAGGGAGGCTGGAAGGCAGGCTGGCAGCAAGGCTGGCAGGCAGGCAGACAGAAAGCTGGCAGGGAGGCTGGAAAGCAGGCTGGCAGGCAGGCAGACAGCAAGGCTGGCAGGGAGGCTGGCAGGCAGGCTGGCAGCAAGGCAGGCAGCAAGGCATGCAGGCAGGGCAGCTGGCAAGGCAAGTCGATGTGTCTGGAAGTAGGTCTTTCCTCTGAATGGTGACCTGCTTGGGAGCTGCCTCCCTTTATATCCGCGGGCTGACGCAATGCATCCTCCCCGCATGTGCAGTGAACGCTAGGCATCCATTAGGCTTCCGCTGTGCATCCGCTTCATCCGCTCGGCGTCCGCTCTGGCATCCGCTCTTTCTGTTTCCGCGTCCACTTTGCTGCGGTTCCGGAAGCCTTGCGGATGTGCCATCTGCTCTCATCCGCTTCGCATCCACTAGGCTTCTGTGGAGCCATCTGCTTTCCATCCGGCCTGCGTCTCCCCTTATCCGTTCCTTTCCGTGTTTATCCGCTGTTGGTAATGCAATTTTTGCCCCTATTTGTAGGCGGCTAAAACGGATGGAACATTTTGTTCTCATCCGCTGTGTCCTTTTTACAAACGTTTTGTATCCATCGGCCAGTGTAACAGGGCCTTAATGAAAGCTAAAATCTGGAACATTGAACTGAAATTTAATATAGATAGGTAACAAACACTAGAAACCAGAATCTCCCACTTAATTTGGGGAGACAATCAACTTCGTTATCAAAAATTAAGTAAAGAAACTATCATAAAGTTTACAATGATTCTTCTTGACTGACTGAAAATAATTTTGCAAGAATTTATTCATGAGATTCATTGTAGGTTTCAACCTAAAAGACTGTTAAATAACAGTGTTAGAAATGTGTTGGATATTTTGAAATATTTGTAGCAATATAATGAAAAATAGGCCTCATTGATTTGTTCACTTGCAGAGAAGGGCTTTGACAATTTGAATTTGGCTTTTTCTTTTGTTGTTTGGGGTTTTTGTTTTGTTTGTTGTTTGGAAGATATGAACTTTGGAGAGAACTTTATAAAAGGGTAAGGTGGATTTACACTTCACAGAAAGTACAAATAATAGTTAATGATCTAACAAAACCCTGTGTTATGCAAAAAGGAGCAAGACTGGGATGGCCACTTCTCCTCTCTTATTTATGTTGGTTTTTTAAATACCAAATAGTGAGTTAAAACAAGATGAGAGGATTGCAGGAGTAAAATTTAAAAAAGAAACTTATAAGTTAAGAGGTTTTGCAGACAACCTGGAGTTGGTTTTGGAAGATCCTTTAAAGGAAATTGAAACTTTAACAGGAAAATTAAAAGTATTTGGGGCAATAATAGATTTTAAAAATTAACAAACAGAAGACAAAGATGTTAATAAATAATATGGGAAAAATGAAAAACAGAAGATCAAACAGAATTAAAGTTGGAAGGGACCTTGGAGGTCTTCTAGTCCAACCCCCTGCCTAGGCAGGAAACCCTACACCACTTCAGACAAATGGTTATCCAACATCTTTTTTAAAACTTCCAGTTGATGAATAAAATGAATTATAAGATTGAGAAGATAATAAAATATCCGGGTGTCAGCAGGAAAAATATGAATTTTATGTTAGTTAAAAATAACTATGGTAAGGCATAAAATGAAGTTAAAATAGATATTAAAAGATGATAAAAACTACAGTTGTCATTGATAGGGAAAAATTCCGAGATAAAAATGAATACCTTGCTTAGAATCATTAAAATTTTGTCTCAGGGAATACCTGTTTTGACAAATGATAGACCATTTAAGCAGCGGCAGAAGGATATAATCTAAATTTGTATGGCAGAGGAAAAACATGAGATAAATATAAGGTGTTACAAGATGCAAAGGAAAGAAGAGGATTAGGTCTATCAGATTTAAAATTATATTTTCCAGCTTCCTGTTTGGTTTGTTTGAAAGAATGGATGCCGCTGAAAAGTACAGGATTACTGGAATGAGAAGATTTAATTGAGATTTAATTTGGATTTTAAAAGTCAATATGTTGGATATGACACATTAAAAATACAGAATAGATATCAATCTATATTGTACACAAAATACCTTTTGGTTTTTAGCACAAGAAACAATTGCAGATAACAAACACAAATGGCTAAGCTATTGTGAAGTATGAATATTTGTCAAGGGGAATTCAAAATAAAATCAGGAGAGAAGAAATGGTGGCAGAGGGATATAGTTGCTAATACTTTTCTTATTTACAGTTATACCATGTTTCTCCAAAAAGATGACCCACCTTGAAAAGAAGTCCTCTCATGTTTTTGAGTGCATGCAATCAAATTAAGCCCCACCCACAAAATTAGCCCTACTTAAAAATCTCACCCACCCCAGGGCCCAGGGGGTGGGGCTAGACACACAGGTAAAAAAATAAGCTAGGGAGGGGTTGGGGGGGTGGGGCTGCCCTACTTGCCAGGCCTCGCACACCCCGACACCTGCCTTGCCTTCTTCTGCAGCTGTTCCTTCTTTGGCCACTTGCTGCCACTCGTAATTACCCTGGCCTCTGTTTCACCTTCAGATTATTGGCTCACCTCGCGGCAATGGCACCGACATCCCTGGCCATCAGGAGCCCGCTTCTGGCCCACTTCATCTGCATCCGCTTGTCACGTCTTGCATGCATCACTCCGGCCTCCATTTCACCTTCAGATGCCTTCCGGAAAGCCCTCTGCAGCCAATAATAGAGCTCTGGATTGATTCAGAGCTCTGTTATTGGCTGTAGCTGGCTTTCCAGAAGGCATTTGCAGAGCTCTATTATTGGCTGCAGAGGGCTTTCTAGAAGGCATTTGCAGGCGAAAACAGAGCTCTGGATCAATCTGGAGCTCCAGTAAGCTGCAGAGGACTTTCTATAAGATATTTGCAGAGCTCTATTATTGGCTGCAGAGGGCTTTTCGGTAGGCATTTGCAGCTGATAACAGAACACTGGATTGATCCAGAGCTCTATTATTGGCTGAAGA
This sequence comes from Laticauda laticaudata, assembly GCA_004320025.1. NCBI lineage: Eukaryota > Metazoa > Chordata > Lepidosauria > Squamata > Elapidae > Laticauda > Laticauda laticaudata. The sequence goes on from BHFT01026400.1 coordinate 69,186, forward strand.
GGGCTTTCCAGAAGGCATCTGAAGATGAAACTGAGGCTGGGGTGATGTGTGCGAGTGACGGCAAGCAACCGCAGAAGAAGTGGGCCAGCAGAAGGCTCCTGCTGGGCAGGCTGTTATTGCCACCGCCAAGAGGTGAGTCAATAATTAGAACCCTCCAAAAAGAAGGCCTAGCCATTTTTTCAGTGGTCAAAGGAAAATAAGACCCGGCCTTCCTTTTGGAGAAACATGGTAATAAAAACAGACAAAAGAATTTGTGGTTTTGAACATTGTAAGATTGAGTTTGAAATATATTTGAATATAAATGATAAACATGTAGTTGTTAAAATGTATACACTTTTATTATAATTGAAAGCAGAAGAACAAGTGAAAAAAATGTATGATAAAGTGGCATCATTTTTGGTGTAATATACAAATGAAACAACAGGAAAATATGTGGCGATGAGGATTGTTCAGAATGTATAAAGGCACTTCAAATTTAGGGTAGGAAAATGAATGCATGAAAACCTGCATTATTGGCATGGGAAAAAGCTAGAATACTTTGGATTCAAATACAAACACTGACTCAGAGGATTTTAAAGATTATTTTAAGGCCCTGTCACACTGGCCGACGGATGCAAAACATTTGTAAAAAGGACACAGCGGACGAGCAAAATGTTCCATCCGTTGCTTTATCCGGTTCAAAAGTGCTCCGAATTTGCATAACAGAGCGACAACACAGGAAGGAATGGACGGCGTGGAGGAACGTAGGGCGGGATGGAAAGCGGGAATGCCTCCACGGAAGCCTAGCGGGATGGAAGCAGATGGGAGCAGATGGCACATCAGCAAGACTTCCGGGGGCGAGCACAGAAGTAACGCAGAAACGGGACCAAGAGCCGGATGCAGAGCGCGATGCGAACGATGACGCGGATGCAGAGCGGAAGCCTAGTGGGAAGCCTGCGGATGCCAGTGTTTCAGACTGGCGCATGCAGGGGAGGATGCATTGCGTCAGCCCGTGAATTATAAAGGGAAGCAGCTCGCAAGCAGGTCACGCATTTCAGAGTGAAAGACCTGCTTCCAGACAACAGCTTGCCAGCCAGCCAGCCAGCCGAGCCAGCAACCCGAAAAAACCAATCGGGGAAGACAACGGAAGCCTCTGCATCTGCTTGCCAGCCCTGGACAAGAGGGCAGGGCCACACCTCCCACCCCTGGCCCTGCCTCTGCTTCCTGCTGGGGAATTCTTGCTGCCCCGGGCTTGCTCTTAATGCCAACCAGGCTTTGCATAATGCTGCTTCTGGTGGTGTGCTCTGCTGATGCTGCCTTCTGGTGGTGGTGCTTCTGCGATGCTGCCTTCTGGTGGTGGTGCTTCTGCTGGTGCTTACATCTGCTGGGCACTGATTTGGTGCTTGGTGCTTCTGCTGGTGCTTACATCTCTGCATTGCTCCTGGGTGCTGGTGCTTCTGTCTGGTGCTTACTTACTGGCGCTGCTCCTGGTCGCCTTGGCTGCGTCTGCTGGTGCTTTAGTACTTGCTGGTTGGCTGCTCCTGGTCCTGTTGCGTCTTGCTGGTGATGCTGGTGTTGCGGGGCGTCTGCTCCTGGCCTGCTGGTCTCCTGGTCTGACTGGTGTCTCCCTGGTCCTGCTGGTCCTGCTGGTGCTCCTGGTCCTGCTCCTGGTCCTGCTGGTGCTGCTGTGCTCGCATGCCTGCTAGTGCTGCTGGTGCTGGCTGCTGTCTGGCTGCCTGGTCCTGCTTTTGCTGCCTTACATGTTGGTTGCTGCTGGGTGGTGGTGTGGAGGAGTAGCCCCTACAACCTCGAAGCCCTTCTGATAGAAGGGCCCATGGTTTATGGCCCTGCCAAAGGGAGAGACAGAGGCAGACGTGGTGAAACGGAGAGAAGGCAATACACACATCGAAGAGGACATGAGGAGGAGGTGCTGGAGTGGCGAGGGAGAATGAATATCTTTGGCGAAGGACACAGGCTCTATCGAGACACAAGAGGAAGCAGGCAGCTTGCCGAGAGAGAAGAGGAGAGGCTGGGCTACACTTTGGAGGTGCTCCTCGGCGTGTGGACAGCAATGTGTAGGGAAGCTGCCCTTCAAGAATCTGGCCCAGGCCGCTGGTCAAGCTGACAGACCAGGAAGCCCTTACGTGATGGCCAGTGCAGCTTCCTGGAGTGCAGATTCCGCCACGAGGTAGCAGCCCCTCTCACAACCCTCTCTCTAGGCAGCTGCTGAGAGCCATCCTCTTCTTGGCAAAGAGCCAGCTCCTGTGTCCAGGCAGGATCTGTGAGCGTGCCACGACGGAGACCCCGCCCGACAGCTACTACCTCTGGTGGAGCGCGTGAGGACCCCTACCAGTGGGGAGAAAGGAGACAGCACTTCCACACAGCCCAACCCATGCCACCCCACTCCACCTCCACAGAAAGGCAGAGAGGCAAACCGGAGGCGAGAAGGCGCCACAATGTCCTGCTGGAGATAAGAGACACCTATCCAGGAGCACGTAGATCTCCTCTTTCAGCTGGCTACACACCATCCCCCATCCTCCAACTCACAAGCCCTTCCTCAACCTACGTCAACCAAGACCTCATGAAATGTCGGAACGTAGTAGAGTGAGGACAGGATCACCGATCTTCTTCCCAACCTCCAGACCAAAGTTGAACCTGCTCCACCCAGTCCAAGGCCTGCTCCTCCACTCCAAGGTTGTTGCACTGCCCTTTCAAGCGCTTTTCACAGGCCATCCCCTACAAAGGCTAATGGACTACCAGGAGCCGTCAGCAAGCAGCACAGGCAGCCCTTCCAGATCCAAGGCCAGTAACATTGGATGCCAACCCAGTGCCACTGGTGGCCACAATGCACCAGCCACCCATGCCAGCCATGCCACTCACCTCACACAGCCTGGCAGACCAGACAGCCCCACCCACGCTCTGCTCCTTCCATCCACCCCAGCAAGCCCGGCTCAATACAATCTGTCATCGGTATTTGACGCTGACACCTCCAGGTCCTGGAGGAAGGGCTCTCAACATCACGGGGGCTCAGCCAGCTATCTGAGAGCTTCTTCAACACACATCCCCTGTTGTCCTCTCGGCCAGGCACCCCAGTGGCACCTCAGACCAGCACTCCAGCAGACAAGCCACCTCCAGCAGCACCTGGACCTTCACCCCCTGAGACTGGGGCGACGTCTCAGAGTAGACAAGAAGAAGTGCCAGGACGTGGCGTGGCTACCTGTTTGACCTCTTGTATTTTGCATTTGGACACTTGACTGGGTCATTTTTCTTTCAGCAGCTTGTTATTAATAAAGGTGTATCGTTTGCTTCAAACACTTGCTTCATTTATTTTGTCATAAAGTCTTCGGTGGATAACTTTTAGAAATGGTTTAGCTTTTGCATGCTGTGGGATGAGTAAGGCGTGAGTCAGTGGATGGGTAATAGCTGTGGATGGCATGGATACCTTTTGATGGTAATGAGCTCGTGGATAGATAAATCTCCGTGCAAGTGCTACATGGGACTGTATGGTCCACCCTCCGCAGGTGCCACACCTATGGCCCTTTATTATCATATAATGTAATCAATCATCCACACATGTAACATAAACACCAACTCTTTATTAAATGCCCTTTATTGTTGGCCCACCCAACATACATGGCCCCAATCTCATCAGTGTATGAACAGCGGTCTGAAGAAGCATCCATTAGATCTCATCTATCATCCTGTCTTGTCACTCCACTGCTCCAGCTGGGAGTTGCACCAGTGTCTCAGGAGGTTTGCTGCTTCTTCCCTTCACGTGAAGGTCTGTTGGGCCTTGCAACATCCTTAGTGTTCTATCGAGTTTCGCCCTTATCCTCCATTCCCAGCAGGCTCCATGCTCCCCATTAGCTTGTTGGTGGTACATGAGCCTGTTCTGCAACACTGGGTAGCGGTGCGCATGAGATTGTGGCAGGATGGCAGCAAGCTTCCCACGATCCACCTCGGTCTCTGTGCGATGCTGGCATGGTGGTCGACAAAGTACCTGGAACCTGTTGGCCAGGATTGCCAAAGGCATTCTTCCCACCACCCGGCTTGCCTCGGCTAAGCTGTAAGTTTGACAGAATCCCTACCTCTGCTCACGGGGTGAGGCATTGGAAGTTAGGCTTCATGAGGTAGGTTCTGAGGGAGAAGGCGACATCCCTCCCGATGAACGTAGGGCACATCTTGACGTGTTGTTGGGCAGGGGGTCTGGATCTGGGAAGCCCATGATGAGGTTGTGTTCCAGCCCCTCCTTGAGGTCACTGGCATTGTATACCTAGGGCATCATGAAGCTGACCATTCTGAAGATCGGATCGTACATTGAACTTGTAGTCAGCATCAACCATGGCGAGAGGATGATGCTGAAGAGAAGCCCTTGCTAGTTGACTAGTGGGACCCGACTTGGCTAGGCTTGCAGGCCAGTGCTGTCCCAATCTATGCTCAATGGTGTGGGGGGAAGTCCACTTCGTGATCCACTGCTCTGCAACTTTCTTCTCCAGCCTTCTTCAATGATCGGGCAATCTGGGAACTCTGCCAGGTATCCTTCATTTGATGGCCTGCACCACTTCTCTGACCACAATACTGATGAGTGTTGGGTGGCAACCCTCCAGCCGATACTGCATGCTGCCTGTAGGTGTCCTGAGCGCCAGTGGCGGCAGAGTCAGTACCACCTTGAGCCCAGGGTCCAGGCGGGCCGTGAAAGTTTGGTGTTTGCGCTTGTCAACCTGGGTGTCAGTCACTCCACAACTTTGTCAAACATGGCTGGAGGCCATCCTCATGAAGTTTGGAATTGCACGAGTCTTCCTTCCTCAGGCCTCCACCATCAGCTTGTGTACAGTCCATACTCTGCTCTTCTCCTGAGTCCATCTTCGGCCCAGACACCCTCTTGGCTCACCGTCCTTTTCTTCACCATAAGATAGTTGAAAAGGAGCTGTAGAATGGCTTCGCACTGTTGCAGAACGCGAGTGCTGGTTACCAGAAAGGGACTGCGTTACGATCCTATGGTAGACCATCGATGGATTGCTGGAAGAGCAAGAGCCATGATGAGCTGCAGAGGTCTGCACCAGCAGGGCTGCTGGACTGAAAGTGAGATCCAGGTGAGTTCCTCCCCCTTTTATAGGCAATAGAGGTTTTCCACTAGGTGTTCCTTTTGCATCACTCTAGGCCATCCTCTAGACCATCTTAATCACGAGATAGGTCCGCTCTGCGAACGTTTTTTCCATTTTAAACGATGCTGTTCTTGCAAGCTGCATCCGCTTTCATGCCTTTCTCTGCTGTCCATGCTACTAGATGCTGCGCATGTCGTTCTGCATGAGTTTCTCCTTCCTCCCTGTGTCCGTTTTCTCTGGAGTGGATTTGAGTTGATGCGGATGCGCAGCGGTACTGCCTAGCGGATATAGCGGATGCGTAACGGATGACGACGTGATGTAGAACGGATGTTCCCCGTATGCGTTGCAGATGCAGAACGGACGCGCTTGGATACAGATTTTTCGCTCAAAAAGTTTTGAGTCAGCCTCAAAACTTTCTTTGAGCGGATCTTTGAACTCAGTAACGAGATGCTGCGAGGATAGAGAGGATTGAAAAATGTTGGCAGTGGTAAGAACGGGATGAATCGCTTACCAAGGATGGCAAGTGTTTCTCTCCGTTTTACATCCTCTTTCCATCGTTGGTGCAGCGTGACATGGGCTTTACAGTTGAGACTAAAGGTCTTTCTTTTGGGATTGAAGGATAAACAGTTTGGGAAAAAAAAGTCAAAGAATAAAGGTGAATAGACCTGTCCTTGGATAATGTTGCAGGATTCAACCTGGGTCAGTCATCAGAACCAGAAGTTTAGTCATCTGAGCTTTCAGGCTCATGCTGGTGCCCATCGTCAGCAGTGGTGGGATTCAAATTTTTTAACTACCAGTTCTATGGGCATGGCTTGGTGGGCATGGCAGGGGAAGGATACTGTAAAATTTCCATTCCCACCCCACCCCACTAACTTGCTTTCCAGCTCCATTCTCCTGTGCATGGTAACAAAAGAAGAGACAGCCAATCAGCTGGGACTCAGGAGGCAGAGTATCGATGGAGGCAGGGCCAATCAGAGGTGGTATTTGCCAGCTCTTTGAACTGTTCAAAATTTCCACTACCAGTTCTCCAGAACTAGTCAGAATGTGCTGAATACCACCTCTGATCCTCGGGGAACTTCTCTCTAGCAGTATATCAAAGAACTTTGTTTTTCTGGATGATAATTAGAGCAATATCTTGTATGCACAGAGAGAATGATTCGGTCTTATTCACACTGGAGGAATGGTGGAGAAAAATGATAGAACTTGTTGAGATGGTTAAATTGACTTCTTTGATCAGAGAAGAGACCATTGCTATATTTATTTCTTGAAAATCCCCACTGACTTTTTATGTGAAACAGAAAAAAAAAAAAACCAATTTCAGGATGCATGAACTTGATGATTAGACAGTATAGACTACAAAAAGAATAAAGAAAGGTTGTAAAGGTAAGAGTAAGAGGTAAATTTATAATTGTATTTATAACTGCTGGAAAGAAGATTGGAAACCATTTCTAAATTAAAAATGTTTACCAAATAAGAAACAAATGGCAGTAAAATTATTACCAAGAAAAAAGCACATTTATGTATTTGTATATATCGATTTTTTCTACAATGTAAGGTATATTTAATGTACATAGTGTATATTTAGTGTATATTTAGTGTACATAGTGTTTTTCTTTTTTAATTTCTAATAAAGTTTTCTTTTAATTTTTTTTAAAAAGGAAACCATTTCTGTCATCTTTTTTCCTATCTTTTTTTAATTTTTTCCTCTTTCTTGCACTTCTAACTTTTTTCTTTTCTGCTTTTTACATTGTTAGTTTGCACTACTTTTCATCTCACATAAACACACAATTTGATTAAAAGAAACTAACTTACTCTCACCCCCAAAAAAGGAATGGCTATTAGCTTAGTTCTTCATTTTTCTTGTATCTTCACCTAGATAGAGACTTTCTAGCTTGATCTTAAATAAGTTGTAGCATTCTAAAATGAGATCAGCTAAGATCTTGGCTAAGACCTGACTATGAATTAGCCTCAGAGGAACTTTGGTAGGAGACGAGGAAGCAAGAATCTCCATCCGGGTAGTTAAAAACTGAATATAATAACAGTAACTTCAACATTTGTCACCCTACAGGATTCAATATTTTTTACTACTGGTTATGTGGGTGTGAGCTTGGTGGGCTTGGCATGGCTTGGTGGGCATGGCTTGATGGGCGTGACAGGGGAAGGATACTGTAAAATCTCCATTCCCTCCCCACTCCTGGGGGAAGGATAGTGCAAAATCCTAATAGCCTGCTTTCCAGCTCCATTCTTCTGTGCAGGGCAACAAAAGAAGACCGAGACAATCAGCTGGGACTCAGGAGGCAGAGAATAGATGGGATCAGAGCCAGTCAGAGATGGTATTTTCTGGTTCTCCGAATTGCTCAAAATTTCCGCTACTAGTTCTCTAGAACTGGTCACAACCTGCTGAATACCACCTCTGCTACAATCCTTTGGAACAAGGTTTCCCTGAAACTTGTAGGACACTGAGGTTTTATCCTTCAAGGGAGTCTTAACCACCTGCCTGTTTCTATTGAGATGTTATGTTAATGAAGATAATATTTTATCTGTTCATGTGATTTTGTTTTCCTACTAGCAGAACCATTTTTACTATTGTTTTAAATGATTATATTATTTATTTTAATTGATCCAGAGTCATGTGAAAGTGAATAATAGAAACTGAATGACTGAATAAGAAGCTAAAGTACAAGTCTAAGACCAAACAATTGTCTTACTTTGGGTGCAGAGATTACTCGAGGAAGAAAAAGCTGAGCTTAGAATTAATAGATGAAGAAAGAGAAGCTGAAGATGAAGTGGACAGTCTCTTCTTACCCTCATACGTATTGAATAGGAATGGTGTCCTTTTGGTACAGCTAGAGTTTCCTTGAATTGAAAGCACCAGCCTTTTCATTAAAAAAAGAAGGGGGATTTCCAAGGCTTAGTGGCACAAATACCAGCTGTTGGAAAGAATTATTGCAGAATGAAATAGAGGCTGTTCACAAATATCCCTTGCCCTTGTACCTAAGCAAGTGCAAAAATGTCTCATGGGATCCTGAGTAATTCTTGAAAATGCTCAATGGAAAGGAATTTTTAAAACAAATACTTCCATTAAAATGTATCACAAAGGACAGAAAAGATGTGTTTCTTTTTAAATGCATGGCATTGGCCTATGAAGTCATAAAAAATGTTTGGCTAAGTATATGGTTATAAGGCTTGTGTGACCTTGTTTTAATTACATCTATTTTGCTAAGCACTTCTGACAGCCTTTAAAAAGGGACCAGTGTGTGCCTGGCCAAGTCAGGTGACTATGGAGAGCCTGTATGATGCAATAGTTAAGGTAGCAGGCTACAAACTAGGAGACTATGAGTTCTAGCCCTGTTTTAGCCACAGAGCCAGCTGGGTGACTCCCTCTTTCAGCTCAAGGAAGCTTGGCAAGACAGTGGCAAACCACTTCTGAAAAATCTTGCTAAGAAAACTGTAGGGATTTCTCCAGGCCTCACCAGAAGCCAACACTTAGTTGAAGGCACAAAAACAAAAGCAATGGAGTAACACCAACTATAAAATGGCATTACATTGGAGCAAACTTCTGGCTCCATTTCTATTTCCTGTTCAGTCTGAAACATAACACCTGTCATCTCAAGGCCAACCACACAAAATGCCTCAATTCTAGCGATCAAAAGTCCCAACTACATTGCCTGCAAACATTGCCAGTAACTGTACTCAAAACACATGCCTGACTTGCTTCTGGTTTTTAGCTTTTATGAAGAAAAATATTCTGCTTTTGTCTTATGAAGAGAGAGGAAGAGGACCGCTTTCAGGATTCAGTTATGATAAGTTGCCATCATTATTAAAACATAGTTCATAGTTCATTTCAAATATATCCATTTTTTTAAAAAAAAATAATTCCTGTTGATCTGGGGTGTCAAACTCATGTCATGTGTATCAGGACTTTTCTCTCCTTCATTAAACCAAGCATGGGCATGACCAGAGCATCACAGATCTGGTCTGCAGGCTGCGAGTTTGACAGCCCTGAGCTAGATGGTTAGATCTAGAATGTTCTAGATTATTTTATTTTTTTTCTGATTCAGGCACAGTTTTCCTTGTAATTATTAAGTCTATTTTAGGTCTTACACTTAATTCACTATGTGTTTCTTCTCTCAACATAGTGGGAAAACATACCGCCTGGGTTTTGATAATGATGATAGGAGAGAGCTCCACACATTCCAAAACAAAGCTTTGTGCCCTGATGGCTACTTTTCTGCTCCTAGTGTAAATGAAAGAAGAGAAGCTAACATCACCAGGATACCAATTTGGAATCCTAGACTCTCCAAAACCTTTGATTTTGCTCTACATATTTCTATTAAAATCAAAAGCCCTCCAACATTATTAACCCTCCATACTACCATTCTTGTTTCTTGTAGAAGCACTGTAAGTTGCTCACACATTCATTCATCAAACTTGTATGAGCATCCATCTATCAGAAGAAGCAGAAGTATATTCATTAGAATATGCCATGGCGTAATGCAGCCGATACATCCCTTATCCCTGACATACTTCATCATCTTTTTTTCCAAAGCCAAAGCTGACATATCTGTGCTGTCCATTCCATTCCTGGTTCATTTATGCTTTGTTTCTGGCTTAGCAAGAGATATAAACAAACCCATTATGGCTTAGCGTTGTGTGCAAAACAAATAACTATGAGCTGTTTAAGTGCCTGAGACCTTAGCTTAAAATAAACTCATAAGTTAGGTGACCCTAATGCTGTGGAATTTTCTTCCAGGACACAGGCAGCTAGCTTTATCTAGACCTCCTTTTAAGCAAATATCTAAAGTCCTGTTCCCATTGACTTCTAACTATTTCTGTGGGTAATTGCCATTTATGGGTTTTAAAATGATATTTTTTTCTGTAAATGTTTTTCTTAAAACGGGTCATATTTAATGTATTTTTGTAGACCTTTTTCTTTGTTTTTACTAAAATTAAAAATGAATTAACTACATACATTACTTGAAACAACTCCTTTCCACTTTAGTAGATCTTGTCTTAATTGGAGAAAAGAAACTATTAGAATCAGGGGGAATACCAAGAATGGTTGCCAACTTAAAAGCATCCTTTCTGCCTTTTCTAAAATTCCCCTGTACATGAGTCAGGACCATTGCATGATAAACACCTCCTCTGGAGCTATTCCTAACCTCCTTTAAAAGGTTATTTTTCCTTACTCCTTCCAATTCCCCACAGCCTTGCCAGACAAGGGAAATAACTCCTCAGGCTCCGAAGACTGAGAAAGAATATAGAGACAGAGTACAATTAGGACACTCTTCTCTAGACACCCCTGCTATATGCCAGTTAGCAGAAATGATTTTTGAAAGTCTTTGGCCTGAGAAAGGTCACTCAGAATTAGTGTTTCTAATCAGAATTGCTTTCACTGGCTTTCAAGATTTTTCAAAAGTTAGCTTTTCATATTTTGTTTCCTTTGCCTATTAGCACTCATTTTATTCAAATGAATTGTATTGCCCAATGGCCCTTCTTATTCAAAATATTATTTAAATAACTCCTCCCCTTTTGCCAGTTTCTAAAGCCTAATCTCCTGGGTTTTATGGCTCTAGATTATTGCTGAGAATTAAGTTTCCATATTCCTCTTTCAATCAAATAATCAATCAGTGCCTATTCATCATCCCATTCTGGTTAACTAACTTTGAAGTCCAGTCCACTGTGGCAATTCCACATAGGGTTCTTCTACTGCTCCCAAATCATGTGTGATCCCATGGCATCTTCTCAGTAATTTATTTATACATTTATAAATCAGTCCATTTATTTCTAACTCAGCTGCAATTCATCTCAGAATTTCAAAGGCTTAAAGCCCCTGAGAACTTGTCAACAGAAACCTTCATGTCACTCACAGAAATTGTATTCTTGGCATTTCAAGATCCGAAGATTTGTTCATCAGCTTCAAATTGTGTTTGAGNTTTTTTGTCAATCAAGTCAACTGATATAATAAGTAATATATTCTATTTTATTCCCCAGACTATATGACAAACACAGGTCAAAATCATATACTGGTAGATATCACACTGTATGCTTGAGGATGGTGGGTGACAACTGGTAATTTTGAGATCTATAATTGTCCAAGTGTTATCAATAATACCACATGTGACTGATTAAACAGGTCAACAATCCAAAAATAAGTTTTGTTTTATTAAAAGAAGAGAAATAAATAGAAGTTACCATAGCAGGGATGGGCCGTAGGGACACAGCATTTATTCTACCATGATGGGTTCCAATACTGGATGCTCACCCCTAGCATTCAAGATGACCTTCCAGCCCCAGTGTACAGGAACTCTATATACCAATGACTGCATCTCAAACGATCGATCTGTTAAAATACTGAAGTTTGCTGATGACACAACAGTGATTGGTCTCATTCGAGACAACGATGAATCTGCAT
>BHFT01026403.1:0-44089 GCA_004320025.1 Laticauda laticaudata
CTGTCTTGTACTCTATATCTCCTCATCTATATTCTACCTATCTATTATCCTATTCCTATCTATTCTATTATCTATATTCCTATCTATGACTTCATAATTCCTAATCTTCATTCTAATCGAAATAGTAGAGAGCTAAGAGCACCTGCTCGTGTCACCTACGCTGTTAGAGTGCAGTTATTCTATCTATCTATATTTAATTATCGATATAGACAACTTGGGACAGTTATTAGATATCAGAAGATTTACAATAACCGACGCTAGCCACCAGGCTCAAGTTATGCAGACATAGCAACTCTTAGACTTATTAATACTGCTTACATCGGCCTGTAACAAGTGCTCTCATTCGCACTGGGGCCTTCTCGTAGGTAGGGTAAAATGAGGAACCCTGAGAGATCTGGTGTTAGGGAGCGGGCAAGAGGCCTGACTCTGTAAACTGCTTAGAGGGGCTTGAAAGCACTGTGAAGCAGTAATAATAAGTTCTAAGTGCCTATTGCTTTAGCGTTAAATACTTCTATCTATATAGTGCTATATCGATATATAATATAGATAGATAGAGGGTAGAGGTAGAAGATAGATGAATAGATAGATAGAATAGATAAGATGATAGATAGATAGATAGATAGATAGATAAGATAGATAGCAGGCAGGCAGATGAGAGAGTTGATAGACAGGAATATATAACTAGAACTAGAATTAGAGAGGAAAGAGATGGAAGTAGACTAGAACTAGAGGAGACAGAACTAGAACTAGAATTAAAGATGATAGAACTTGAATAGAGGTGATATAAAATTAGAAGTAGAATGAGAGATTATGTTGAACAATTCATAGAACTAGACATTAGATGGAACTAGAGAGAGTGAACAAGAGATCACAAAGAGTTAGAATACAGAAAGAATATCACTGTTTAAATGCAACAGAATAATAGAGCTGGAAGGGACCTTGGAGGTCTTTTAGTCCAACCCCTGCTCAAACAGGAGACCCTATACTATATTAGAACTAAAGATAGAGATGATAGGTAAGTAGGTAGGTAGTACATATCTTCCAATTATTCTTTTTTTTTTCATTAGGAAATTTGAAGATGAACTCTTCTTAGCTACTGGGAAAAAAAATCTAAGCCCTGGCATGAGGCAATGGAACAGAATGCAAATGTCTTTCGTTTTTCTCTTCCCTCCTTTTGTTTTTTTTTCTCTTGCCTCTTCCAAACAATCTGCCAATTCATCACCACGAAATTAAATATTTTAGAAGAGCCCTTGCAGCTGATGACACACTCCAGATTGATCTGTCCTGGCATTGGAAAACGTGTTAGTCTCCCACCCCCCAACCCCACCCCACCAGCAATGAAGACTTTCACTAGTGAAGAAGCCACATTGGCTCAGATTTGGGAGAGTGCTTGACAGCTCCAGGCTGTCTTGAAAAAGCTCTCAGGGAAAGTATTTGGTACTTGTAGTATCTAGTTGGGTTTGCTCATCTCTCTGCAGATGCTTGCTTTTAACATCATGCAGAATGGTGGGATGGATAGGCAGACAGGAGAGGTGATGGGGGGGAGAGAGAAAGAGAGAGACTTTTATATACTGTATAAATAGGGATTGCCTTAGCATGACAAATATTTTTAGATTAGTTAAAAATGCATCAGATTTTGCTGATTTCTGCCTGCAATGCAACTCTCTCTCTCTCTGCTTGCCTCCCTCTGCTATCCATTCAAACCTCCTTATCTCCATCATATCTATCTATCTATCTATCTATCTATCTATCTATCTATCTATCTATCTATCTATNTATCTATCTATCTATCTATCTATCTATCTATCTTTCTTCTCTATCTCAGCTATCTATCCACTCTACCTCTTCATCACTATCATCCTCTCTTTCTGCTATATATCCAGTCTACCTCTTTAACTCTATTGTCCTCTCTCTCATCTATCTATCTATCTATCTATCTATCTATCTATCTATCTATCTATCTATCTATCTATCTATCTACCTACCTACCTTATCTGTCCATCTACATCTTTCTCTCTGCTGAATTTGCACATCAAGGTATATTTGTCTAGGGAAGAGCATTTGTATTCTCAGGGGGCTTGAGGGTTTTTATCCAATTCACCTTCTGTATTTGGAGTTTATTTTCTTGCTGGGGGAATGAATACAGGTTATAGATTTTAAGAAGAACCTGCTTGCAATAAGACACTTGACTCCATGCTCATTTTGTCCACCCTGGTGTGGAATAACTGTTTTTGGAGTCAAACCTCTTTAACAGTAACTGAGTGAAGGCAGCCTTTAAGAAGTCCTGGAGCAGCTGAGTTCATGCATACTTATCCCCTTAGGGATCAAGGAGTTTAAGAACTCAGTTTTCAAGATCTTTAATCCTATCTTTCCCCAAGTAGAAGTCTGCCCCATTTTGTTTGGCAGCCCAAAGTTCAAAGAAAAAAAGTCTAACATTATACCAGGTCGTGCTCTACTTACAATGAATCATTTAGTGACAGTTTGAAGTTACACCAACACTGGAAAAAGTGACTTATGACTGTTTTTTCCCACACTTGTGACAGCTGCAGCATCCCTATGTTGAAGACTACAAATATAGGGAGAAAAATAGACCACATTGGGGCAAAAGGCACTTAACAATGGTCTCACTTAGTGACAGAAATTTGGGGCTCAATGGTGGTCATAAGTCAAGGACTACCTGTAGCCTAAACAGAAAAGTGAATTTTGAATGAAGATGGTACACACACACACACAAGTCATTATTTGTCTAGTTGCCTAAGGTGACTTTCACTAGTGGTTAAATGGATAAAGTGATTCCCGGCTTTTGTCTGAAATGGCATAGGTTTCCTGTTTGAGCAGTGGGGTTGGACTTGAAGACCTTGAGGGTCCCTTCCAACTCTGTTCTTCTGCTGAAGGACTCTTAAAATAATAGAAAAGCGACCCGGGTGAGATTCATTGTCTCACCACAAGAGGACACTACAGGGCCACAAAAAGAACGATTCTTCGCTGGTTGAAGATGCTGCAGGTGAGTAGACCTTGCAGGCAGGTTTTCTGTGCTACACCAGGACTCTCTTCAGGTGTGCTTGAAGGAGTCACTCACCGGCAAACTCTAGCCTCCACTTTTAAAGAGGACACCCCCAGGGAATTTGAGATCTGCAGCTTACATTTCATTTTCTGGTGCAGTTCTGCAAGACAGAAAGTTTTAACCAAAGCAACACTTTAACAATAGGAAAGAATATTTGTATTCACAAAACACTTTTTAAAAATACATAGTGATTTTTTTTTAATGTGTTAAATGCTTCTTCCAAGTGTGTAAATAATAATGTTTCTATGCCTTTTTTTTTTAAATCATTCTGCCTTTCATGATTTTTTTTTTTGCCCTTACCTTCTGCGGAATGAAATTTAGTAAAGGAAAAAAGGGGCATTTTTCCCCACCCCTTTCAAGAGCATTCCAAGCATCTAATCTTTTAAAGCTTTTCCCAGCAAACTCTGGTGCATAAGGAGGGAAAATAAACAGCATAGCAGAGTTGGAAGGGACCTAGGAGGTCTTTTAGTTCAACCCCCTGCCCAAGCAGGAGACTTTATACAAATTTAGAGAAATGGATGTCCAATCTCTTTTCATCCACGCTGGTGATTGATTTGTATATTGATTTGGCCAAAGAGAAGAGGCAGGAATCTCCATACCGATTCCAGAAGATGATTCCAGAAGATGTTCCGAAGATGTTTTTTCAAGAGGCAACTGGACTCCTTTATTTTTCCTTGAAGATGTTTCACTTCTCATCCAAGATTCATCCATCCATCGATCCATCCATCGATCCATCGATTGGATGTATGGATGGGCTGGATAGATTGGATGTATGGATGGGCAGATAGTATAAATAGATATATATACTATCTGCCCATCCATACATCCAATCTATCTCTAGCTCTGTCTGTCACCTACCTACCTATCTCATCTCTCTCTCTCTCTCTATCCACCCACCCATCCATCCATCCATCCATCCATCCATCCAATCTATCTCTATCTCTATCACCTACCCACCTACCTACCTACCTAATCTCTCTCTATCCATCCATCCACCCACCCACCCATCCATCCAATCTCTATCTATCTCTATCCATCCAATCTACCTCTATCTCTATCTCTACCTACCTACCTATCCATCCATCCATGTATATTTATTTATACCATCCATCCATCCATTCATCCAATCTGTCTGTCTGTCTATAGATCCACCCATCCATCCAATCTCTCTCTCTCTCTCCATCCATCCAATCTATCTCTATCTCTATCCATCCAATCCAATTTATCTCAATCTCTACCTATCTATCTACCTTTCTTGGTTGAAAGCAGCTACAGGAAATATTTCCTGAGTGATCTGAGGACCCTTAAGACTAAAGAAAGCTACGTGGTGGATTTAAGCCCAGCTTCTCTCTTCACAACTCCCTGTGAAGCCTACTGATATTTACATGTTAAAAGCTGATCTTTTGCATCAGTTCTTCAGGCAGGTCCTTGCGTACTTCCGTCTGCATGTTCAACTGTGACACTTTTGCCACCCTGAGTCATACGCTGGCTGCGGAGAAGGAGGTTGCCCTTCCGATTTCCTAATCTGCCTTTGCCGTGCACCAGAACTGGCTCCTAAGGGGAGGGTGTGACCAGAAGAATTCTTGCAAGGCAGGAAGTTCTCCAGATTTACGAGTAAAGCCATTTCAGAGCCACCAATCTTGCCCTATGAAGAGAAATGAGAAAGGCCTGGAACCCTAGATATATTCCATGAAGACCAACCAACCCACACCAAGTTTAAATACACACACACACACACATACATACACACAAATCCTCTTTCCTTGGTGCTCCCCTACCTAATAAATTCAGGGTTTATAACAAGCTCTGCGGGTAGATGGTGGTTTTGCTAGTGTGTGTGTGGTTTTCTTAGGGTGGACTTCAAACTTCTCAGCAGTGATGTCAAGCAAAATAGGGAAGTAGCTAAGACCTGTGGTTTCCTGTTTACTATGTTGAAAAAAATAATATGTATTTTGAAGATGTTCGAGCCACATGCAGAGGGGAAGAACATGGAAATTGGAAACAAGAAGGGGGGGAAAAAGGAACATAATCTCCATGAAAAAATAGCCTCACCAGCTCTTGTTATTTATTTAAAGGGTTCTCACTATTTAATGAGTTGGATTACTAAATTATTATTATTCCCAAAGGGGAGGATAACCAACTTTCCTTCTTTCCTTCATGATTGCAACCTCCATTCGATTTTATTATTAATCCCAGGAAACAAATGAGGTTGATCGCAAAAGAGACTATGACTAACCTTTTAAACTGATAATTCAACTGTCTATAAATGCTACCCATGGTTTCTGGCAAAGGCATACTGGTGGGAACAGACAACCCCACGCTCCAACCTTAGATATAAATGGTTTTTACTCTTTTGATGGTTATTTTTAAAATGTTTTACACTTTTAAGAAGTGTAAGCAGCCCAGAGTCACTGGGTTGAGTTAGGTGGGTACAGAAATAAATACATTTAATTTATTCCATGTAGGCATCAGAATGACTTCTGGGTATCTCTTCATGTGATAAAGAGCATAAAATACAACTCTAAAAAAACATAGCCAACAAACAGGATAAGGGTAAGATAAATGTGGTGAATCTGACCATCAATACACCAAAAACATAGTTCAATAACATTCATCTGCACCTCTATAACTGTCTGGTTTGGTTCTGCAACCCAACAGGAAAGACACAGACTTCAGAGGATAATTAGGACTGCAGAAAAAACCATTACTCCCAACCTGCCTTCCATGGAGGACCCATATACCGCACAAGTCAAAAAGAGGGCTGTGAAAACATTTACAGACCCCTCACATCCTGGACATAAACTAAACAAACATCTGCTAAACAAATAATTCCCTCAACACTGTCCAGCTATTACAAAGTGTACACTACTATTACTGGTAATCTTCTCACCACTCCTTATCACCCATCTCCTCCCACTTGTGACTGTAACTTTGTTGCTTGTATCCTTACAATCTATATTGACTGTTTCCTAGTATGATATGATTGCTTATTGTACCCTATGATTATCATTAAGTGTTGTACCTTATGATTCTTAATAAATGTATCTTTTCTTTTATTTATACTGAGAGTATATGCTCCAAGTCTTGTGTGTCCAACCACACTTGGCCAATAAAGAATTCTATTCTATATTCTATTCTATAATGGACTTATAAGGCCAACTGCATTGTTTCATTTTATTTTGTTTTTATTCATTTATTTTTTTAATGTGTTTCCCTTTGCAATTCTGGCTGGCGACCTGTTGTTTATTATTACTTGTATTACAACTTCTCCTCTCCCTTCTCCTCTCTTCTACCCTCTTCTCCTTTTTTCCTCTCCTCTCCTCTCCCTTCTTTTCCTCTCCTTTTCCTCTTCCTCTCCCTTCTCTTCCTTTTCTCTCCTTTCTCATCCTCCAATCTCTTCTTCCTCTCCTCCTTCTCTCTCTTCTCTATCTCTCCTCTCCCTTCTATTCCTCTCCCTTCCCTTCCTCTCTTCTCCTTTCTCTTCTCTTCCTCTCCTCTCCTCTCCGATGAGCTAATTCAACTTTACTTCAGGGCTAAATTAACAGAATTTTGTAAGGCTGAAAGGACAAATTTCTCACTCTCTCCTTTGCAGTCTGAGAGGTTAGGGTCTGTGCCTCTTTCCCTGCCCATTATTCAACTGCAGAAGGAAATATTGAAGAAATTAGAAAGGTAGAGTTTGATTCAGCATGGAAAAATGAAACAG
The DNA here is from genome assembly GCA_004320025.1 of Laticauda laticaudata. Classification (NCBI taxonomy): domain Eukaryota; kingdom Metazoa; phylum Chordata; class Lepidosauria; order Squamata; family Elapidae; genus Laticauda; species Laticauda laticaudata. The sequence continues at coordinate 6,768 of BHFT01026403.1, forward strand.
AAATAGCAAGAAGTCCAGAGCTGAATATCTCTCAGCTTCAAGGTCAGTTCAGAGCTACAAGATGGTCCCTTCGCTATTCAAACTTGTTTAATGTTTGCAGATGTAGCTAACAACTTTCCATAGCAGTGTTAAGTTACTACAAGCTACTTGGAAAGTGCTAAGTGTGTGTTTGACTCTGGGGAATTTTTGCAAGTCTTTGGAGTTCATTTTATTATTATTTTTCCCCTTTTGTTAATGGAATTCCTGTTTTTATGGTTGATAGTTGATGTCCATGCAGCTATTAAAAGCTGTTCACAGCTTTTTCTAAAGCTTTTATTCTTTATCCCTGTATTTGTTTTTTCGGGAAATAAAATGGGTCTAATATGCCTGTTCATGCCATTAGTAATCGTATTGACTGATGTCTAAAAAGTGAATAGCAACGAATAGTTTACTTGCCAGAGTTTCCAGCTTTTTTATAGGATTGAAAATTCATAGAAATTTCCCAGGACAACGATGGAAAAAAAGCGAACAAAGGCAAGTTCGAAAGATTCAATGCCAGATTTGTTTCAAAGATGTTTCTGTCGAATCTTCACCTTGACTTGGATTATCGGATCAAATTGGTGTGTCCAATAGACAAGGCCAAACTGATCACATGCCTCCAAATTGATTTTAGACAATCTGGATTTCATCCCTCCTCCCCTTCTTTTGAAAAAAATGGATTCCAAATGGATTCAATTTGATGGTCTGGTTTGAATAAAATCGAGTCAATTTTCCTACCCTGGAAAGTTTCATCAATTGAATGGACTATTTTGAATTAGATTCTGCAGGGTTCGCAAATGCACCCTACATTCTCCTTTGGAAACAATAGCAAGCTTTTCCTTTGTGGGTTTCCATTACATTAAGCATTTTAAAAGGAAGATCTTAAGCTTGTAGAAGTTTTATTTCACCCTTTCTTCTGGGAGGGTTGTGGGAGTTTCCGTGCATCTGTTTGTTAAGGAGGAGTTATCGGTGTTTGAGGAAAGAAATGAATAAAAGGTGATTTGAAAAGAGAAAAATGCTGAGGAAGGGACAGAAAAAGAAAGAAGGAAAGGAAAGGGAACAAAGAAAGAAAGAAAAAAAGAAAGAAAGAAAGAAAGAAAGAAAGAAAGAAAGAAAGATGAAAGAAAGAGGGAAAGAGAAGGGAATGGAGAATAGGAAGGAAGGAAAGGAGAGAGAGAAAGAAAGAATGAATGAAAGAAAGAAAGAAAAAGAAAGAAAGAAAGAAAGAAGGAAACGGAAGGAAATGGAGATTAGAAAGGAAGGGAAGGGAAGGGAAAGCAAGCAAGAAAGAAAGAAAAAAAGAAAGGGAAAGAAAAAGAGAAAGGGAAGGAAATGGAGATTAGGAAGGAAGGAAAGGGAAGAAAATAGAAATTAGGAAGGAAGCGGGAAGGGAAGGGAAAAGAAAGAAAGAAAGAAAGAAAGAAAGAGGAAAACTCTATGATTATATTTTACTGACCCAAATTAGGAAACCACATTCTAGAAAGCTAGTTCCTCTTTGCCCTTCTTTCACACGCCGATCTATGGTTCAGCAGGATACGCCGTTGAGAACTTTATGAGCAAGCTGGTTGAATGTGCGTGCGGAGTTCTCCAAGCCCCTTTCTTTTTTACTTGACTTCCTTCTTCCAGAGCGTGCTTCTTTCTTTCCATGGATTTCACTGGATTTGGCCCAAGGAAGACTATTTGTCTACCTTCAGGCTCCTCATCTTCTTGATCAACCTCCATTTTTAAGTCTTTTTTTTTTCTTTTAAACCTCAAATGGGCTGATTCTGAAGATGACCGGCAAGGGTGGGGTGTTCTCACCCGCATGCATCACGTTCTCCTTGGCTATGCTTTTTGAGCTGAACTCGAAAACCAGGAGCTTGAGTCCCTGTTTGGAGGTAAGCGATGGCCCTTGCGGGCCAAATAAATTGCAGCATCCTAGGCCCTCTCCTTCTTGCTTCCTGATATCTCCAGAAGTTGTGGGTGCTTCAGCACTGGAGGCTTTTAAGAAGAGATGGGCCAACCCTTTGTCTGAAATGGGATAGGGTGTCCTGCCTGAGCAGAGGGTTGGACTAGAAGACCTCCAAGGTGCCTTCTCAGATATTCTGTTATCCTCGTCTGACAAACTGGTAGGGTTTAAATATTTCTCCTTTCAAAACAAATCCTACACTTCTAAAATCATGCATTTTTTTTTTTTTTAAAGAGGGGGGTATGATTTAGGAAGTAATGGGACTGGCCCCTTAAAAAATTTCAAAGGTTTTTCCCCACCAAGACCCCTAAGATGGTAAGACCAATAAAGGAGAATGTTTGTAGCTCAGGGTTGAAATGAGGGGTCCTTGGTGCTCTCTGAGGTTGGTTGTTTTCTTGTAGACATTTTATTATAACAATTAGATAATATCATCATTGCTAGAAGGAAGTGGGGTTGGAGGAGGAGGAGGAGGAAGAACAGAAGAAGAAGAAGAAGAAGAAGAAGAAGAAGAAAGAAGATAGAAGAAGAAGAAGAAGAAGAAGGAGGAGGGAGGAGGCAGGAGGAGGGAGGAGGAGGAGGGAGGGGAGGGAGGAGGGAGGAGGGAGAGGGAAGGGGAGGAGGGGAGGAGGAGGAGGAGGAGGAGGAGAAGAAAAGAAGAAGAAGAAGAAGAAATAAGACGGAGACAAGAAGGAAAAGAAGGAAGAAGAAGAAGAAGAAGAAGAAGAAGAAGAAGAAGAACAACAACAACAACAACAACAACAACAACAACAACAACAGCAAAATAATTATGGGGTCCTTGGTACTCTTTGAGCTTGCTTATTTTCTTTCCGACATTTCATTACCCAGCTAGGAAACATCATCAGTGCTAGAAGAGAGTAGTTTGCTGTGTTTACTGATGATGTTACCTAGTTTGGGTATTGAAATGTCTGCAAGAAAACAACCAAGCTCATAGAGCACCAAGGTGCCCTCAGATTATAAGGAAGGAACACTTGTCTATTTATGGTCTCTTCTACTTCTAGGTAGTCCCAGGTTACTCATACAGATGCATGGAGCTGAACCTCACTACTATCCCTTCAGGTATCCCAAATACCATCCAGATCTTGGACCTAAGTTTCAACCCACTGAAAATCCTGCACTCCAATTATTTCTCAGCAGTTTTTGCACTGAGATTTCTGGATCTCACGAGGTAAGAAGCTTCAACAGGAAAGATGCAAAGATGGGGGAAGGATGGAACAATTTTCTGTATGTATTTTCTTCTGTAAACCCAATTTCTCAGTTTCCTGGGTGGCAGCTGGTTGTGCGAACAGGAAAATCAGTTAAGTGTATGGTATATGGAGATTCCCAGTCATCCAGGTCCTGGTTGTCCCAAAAGTGCTTTTTTCAAAAGGCAACTGGATTTTCTTGGCTTTTCTTTGAAGATGTCTCTCTCCTTATCCAAGTAGCTTCTTCAGCTCTGGCCGGATGGTGGGGAATGGAAGGATTTACACTCCTTGCAGACAGCTGGTTATTTGCATCCTTTTACAGAGTCATTGAGGCCACTTGGAGGTTTATCTGTGTCCTCAGGGCCACCTGGATGGTGCAAATGGGTGGGGAACTTTTTTGGCTGCAGGATGTTTTCTGCCCTGTATCCTTTCACTGTTGAAGACAGGTGCAAGATGCAAATGACCAGCTGCCTGCAAGGAGTATAAATCCTTCCATTCCCTATCATCCAGTCAGAGCTGAAGAAGCTTCTCAGATGAGGAGAGAAACATCTTCAAAGAAAGACCAAGAAAGTCCAGTTGCCTCTTAAAAAAGCACCTTTGTGACAGTTATGCATATAAGTAAAGTAATTTGGATAAGGTAATTTTTTAACCTAGTTGGGATTTTTGCTCCAAGTACAATTCTGTTTTTCCTAAATTCCACATCTGATCTTCATTGGAATAGAAGCTGGTTGCATTTTAGGTGTTTTGCATTTTGACTTTAACAGAGTTTTTTTTTTTTAAATGTACCATTCCTTAGTGGTATGTGTGTAGGAAAATAAATAGTCCTTCATATCTTTCAATCTTTTAAAATTAATCACTTTGCCTTCTTAAACACTGTACTTGTACACTTGTCTTAAAAGAGTTTTGTTTGTTAACTTTTTGTTTTAAGGAACACTTTGTTCTCACTTCCCTTTCCACTCTTAAGGGTTTAAATTTTGTGACGAATGTGGATGTTTGTGAGTTCACTCTCTTATGAAAAGGCAATTCTTTAGTGGCCACTTTTGTCCTGATTTAAAGCAGATTCCAGAAGTGGGAAAATGCTAAACTGGCATAAAAACATCAGATGGGAAAGCTGTGCAAAATTTTGAATTGATTTTGAATCTAAGTGAATATTTAGATCCGGTAACCAATGCTGGTTAAACTGTCTGTTTAATCCTCTTGGAGCTTTTCCAAGTCAACCCACCATCTTTGGGAGTGGTTTGAATTGAATAATCAGAATGGGATATTGCATCTTTATGGTTCTTGACTGTCAATCAAATTTTATCAAGGCCATATAGTATGGGTGTCAAACTCAATTTCATTGAGGCCCGCATCAGGATTGTGTTTGACCTTGGAGGGCTAGAGGGAGGGGCAAATGGCCAGGGAGGGGGCGTCTTTGTGGTGGGTGTGGCTGAGGTGGGTGTGGCCATGGTGGCTGAAACGGGCTGGAGTGTTGAGTGTTGAGCATGGAGTGTTGCTGGAGGCCACGGAGGCTGAAATGGGATGCGGGAGGATCCAGCCTGTGGGCCTTGAGTTTGACACCCCTGTCATACAGCATAAAATTCGTCCTTGACTGATAGGTGCCCCTATGAACTTTCCCCTTCTTTTCTCCCCTGTTCCAATAGGTGTCATCTCTGGAAGATCGAGGACAATGCCTTTATGGGACTCAACAGTCTTTCGGTCTTGATCCTGACAGGAAATCCTCTCCAGATCTTGGGACTGGGGGCTTTTCATGGTCTACCTTCTTTGCAAAGGTTCGTTGCTGTCGAAACCAATTTGTTCTCATTGGCCACGTTGCCCATCGGACACTTGACGTCTCTCCAAGAGTTGAATCTTAGCCACAACCACATCGATTCCTTGAAGCTCCCAGGCTACTTCTCCTACCTAATCTTCCTCCAGCACCTGAACTTCCAATTAAACAAGATTTCCTCCATCTCGGTAGGAGATCTAGATGCTTTAGCAAACCGCAACTTGACGTTGGTGCTATCTAGAAATGATATAAAACACATTGAAAAGAATGCCTTTGTGGGACTTCACCTTCAGCAACTGGTTTTGAGAGGCTGCTTTGAGGATAAAGTCATTATGCAAGCCAGCATCCAGAACATGTCTGGTTTGTATGTCAACAGTTTATTTTTAGGAGAATACAGAGATATTAGCAAAGTGGAATCCATCGACCAAAGCCTTTTAAATGTCCTGTGTGACCTGCATTTGCAGGAGCTCACTGTCATTGAAATGGACTCCCTAGGAACTGGAAGCACCTTCTCACCTTGTCTCAACAATATTTCCAGGGTGCGTGTGATCCATACTTATTTCAGCGAAGACTTTATGTTTCCAAGCAACTCCAATATTTCCCACCTTGAGTTCAAGAACTGTGGACTGGATGCAGTCCCTGCTCAGAAACTCTCTTCCTTAACAAAGCTAAGAGTGCTTCAGATCACTCACACTAAATATCTCAGATACTTTGACAAGTATTTTGAAGGCCTCCAAAACTTGGAGACCTTGGACCTCAGCGTTAACAGGCTGGTCGCTCGCCTGCCCTGGGTTAAACTCCTGGAGGGCGCTCCCAGCCTGAAGCACTTGAACCTCAGCTTCAACACAAATATCAGGTTAGACATTGAATGCAATGGGCCAGGCAAGTTGGAATATTTGGATTTCCAACACACGTCCCTCGCCTCACCTGGAACCATTCCTTCATTTTTCTGTCTCAACCATCTGATTTATCTTGATATTTCTTACACGGATACCACGGTTATATCTGAGTGTTCGTTTTGTGGCTTACACAGCCTGCGTGTGCTCAAAATGGCAGGCAACAGCTTTGCAAACAATCAGTTGGTTGACAATTTCCGGAATCTCACCAAACTGCACTTTTTAGACATTTCCAATTGCCAACTCAAATATATCTCTCTCAGCAGTTTGACCTCTCTCCATGAACTCCAGCTGCTGAATGTCAGCCATAATAAACTGTTAGGTCTCCATCCAGAGACTTACATGCATTTCTCTCTTCTCACCACCCTGGATTTTCACAATAACCAGTTGGCTGCTTTGACAGAGGAAGATCTTAAGAACTTACCTGCTAGCCTGAAACACCTGGACCTCTCTGCAAATCTTTTTGATTGTTCTTGCGATCATGCATATTTCTTGCGGTGGGTAAAAAACTCCTCAGCCCTTCTTCGAAATGTCCAAAACATGGTCTGCTATAGCCCTTCAGACTTAAAAAATGTGCAAGTGATGGATTTTGTCTTGGCGTCCTGTGAGATCAACACAACCATCGTGGCTGTTTCAGTGACTGTCGTTCTGGTTCTGATTGTAATCTTGATTCTATGTTATAAATATTATTTCTACCTTTACTATATCATGGTGCTCTTCATTGGAAACAAGTTCTCAGAGGAGAAGGAAGCAGTTTACGATGCCTTTGTGATCTTCTCCAGTAAGGACCAGGAATGGGTGAAACAAGAACTGCAGCAGCCTCTGGAAGAGGAATTACCATACTTCCACCTCTGTCTTTTCTACCGAGATTTCATCCCTGGAGTTTCCATCATTACCAACATCATCAAAGAAGGCTTCCAGACCAGCCGAAAAGTCATCGCTGTGGTCTCAGATCACTTCCTGGAAAGCCGCTGGTGTAACTTCGAACTGGAAGTGGCTCAATCGTGGCAATTAGTGGAGAGCAAAGCCAGCCTCATCTTAGTTGTCTTAGATGGGGTTGACAAAACAGCCCTCCATCGCAAACTGGGGTTGTTCCGTTACCTACGGAGAAACACCTTCTTGACCTGGAAGGACCGGGACCTCAGCCGCCATGTCTTCTTAAGGCAGTTGAGGTCGGCCTTGCTTGAAGGCAAAACATGGACTGAAGATGAACTCAAGCTAATGTTGAAAAGTGGGTGAGGTGTATTTTTGCTGCCCAACAGAGCCGATCAGTTTAATTTAAGGAAGCCTTCAAGAATAGGGGGTCTCACCTTTAGAATTTCCATTTTGGACCCAATACTCTAAGTCAGTGGAGATTCTCGGTCAGCCAGGCCATGGTTGCGCTTTTTTTTCAAGAGTTTCTGGTTTTTCTTTGAAGACTGAAGAAGCTTCTTGGATGGGAAGTGAAACAACTTCAAAGAAAAACCAGAAAGTCCAGTTGCCTATTGGGGGAAAAAAAGCATATTTGGGTCATCGTATCCTAAGCCACAGCGAGATCCATTTATTTGGGAGTGGGGTTTCCTGATCTGCATTTGGTGTGGTGTAGTGGCCTAGAGGTGGAGCTCTTGCCTTACAATCAGGAGACTGTGGGTTTGATCCTAGATAGAGGCAGATATTTCTCTGTCTGGGCACGATGAGAATATATCTGCTGAACAAAACTCTGCATTGGCGACAGGAAGAGCATCCGGCCAGTAAATACTCTGCTCCATTCAGTTGCCCAGACTTCACCTCACAAGAGATCATTAAAAGGAGATGATGATGTTGATGATTTGGGATACACCAGCATTTCTATTCTTCTCTCTCGTGGTCATCATTATGATAGTGATGATGTTATCCATTTAGTCCTGTCCAACTCTTGGCTATTCTATGGGCCAGATCTTCCACTTCTTCTTGGTTCTATGCTCTGGCTGAGGTCAGCTTTGATTGTGTTATTTTGTATTGTTGGGAGACTTGATTGAGGTCTATCAGTTTCCATGACTTTCATGAAGAGGTTGAATTGACTTTCTCTTGAATGGACTTTATCGCTATGAATAGAGAAACCTGATGAAGCATTCAGTCCAGTGTTCAGGTATGGTCAGAGATCTTAAGACATGACTTGGAGCATTAACATGGAACAGGTATAAAGAAAACAGGGCAGGCCACCAAAGGTGCTTTTTGCAAAAGATAACTGAACTTTCTTGGTTTTCTCTTGATCCAACCTCCCGCTTAAGGCAGGGAAACTTGTAACTATTCAATGACTCATGAGCACCAGGGAATTCAAGTGGTGGGATGGAGGAGAAGACATCAAGAAATTTCATTTTCTTCCTTTTGCAAATATCCGTCATCCTGATTCATTCCCCAACCTTCACAAATGGGATAAATCAAAAAGAAAACCCATCTAGAATGGCTCTAATTATTATTATGTTCTCCTCTAGTGGAGGTTTTTAAGATGAGACTGGACAGCCACTTGTCTGGAATGGTATAAGTTCTCCTGCCAGAGCAGGGGGTTGGACTCGAAGACCTCCAAGGTCCCTTCCATTTCTGTTATTCTGGATGAGGAACATAGGAACTATATTAATAGGGACAAGTGAAGGTGTACTCTGGAGTGACATACTTTGTCTTCCTGTTCTGGGAAATATTTTCTATATATGTGGTATCCAAGAAGGAACTGATAAGAAAAACAGACAGTGCATTTTGACAGAAGCTATGACCTCCTTTAAAAAAAAATGTTGAAAAAATGTAAATTAATGTGTGTGACACTAATGGAAATGACTGAGGAATGTTTATAAATAAAGGTCTTAATTATTCCACTCTTACTTTGTCCATGCCTGGCAAGGTAATGACAACAAGAGATGCTGGCAGGAGAAAAATATTTAAAACCTGCTGACACAAGGTTTAAAAGCAAAGGTGTGCCAGACAACGTGGGCATTTGTGCACCCTTGTGCATTTATGTGTTTATGTTAATGTTTGCACCCTTCCTGGTGATGAAGAATCCACTTGTATGAAGTGACAGATTTCTAATGTATTCTATTTGCTAATTTTAGAGTGATTTTTTTGTTTTTGAATTGGTGGTCGGGAATGTGTGTTTTTGGGTCATGAATGATTTTCCAGCATTTATGTAGAAATGCTAGCTAATCTCTACATTATATCTACTTCTTTCTCACCCATAAACAAACAAACAAACAAATAAAAACTCAGATGGTTTGCTACGTGTGATACACAGCCAGGCCTTGATTTACAGCCATGATCCGAGCCCAAAATTTCTGCTGCAAAGTGAAACACTTGTTAAGCGAATTTTGTCCCATTTTGCAACCTTTCTTTCCACATTTGTTAACAGAATTGCTGCCATCCTTAAATTAGCCACACCATCATAAAGCAAATCCAGCTTCGCCCCTGTTACTTTGCTTGCTAGAAGTTCGCAAAAGGGGATCACATCACGACCATCATAAATATGAACCAAGCAATTCAACAATATAAATTTTGATCATGTGACCATAGAGATGGTTCAGTGGTCGTGAGAAAAATGGTAACAATTCCTTTTTTTCAGTACTGTTGTCACATTGAACTGTCACTAAGTGAAATGTAAGTTGAGGTCTGCCTGTATGTATTTTGGGTTGCTAGTGATTCTTCTGCATATATGTGGAAACTTTAGCAAATCTTTGCATTATATATAGTTTGCTTTGTATAAAAAAAACTAGTGAGGGGAGCCGAATGTCAACTCGCGAAGCATCCCCGACCTACTTTTGAGTTTTATTATTTATTAGATTTGTATTTTTGCCTATTCACCATGGTGATTCAAGATGGCTTAGAACATATAAAAACACAATTTAAAACAATAAAACTCATAAAATCAAATAAATTAATACAGTAAAATCACCCCCCCACCTCCAGGCAAGGGGGATGGGAAAGCGAACTTCATAGCTGCATCAAGGAGCTGGCATCTCAGTCAAAATAAAGCACATTTCAACCGATCATGTCAAGGTCGTCTCCATGAAAACCCGCAGTAGCCAGAGGGAATGACTTTTACAACCCACAAAATTGCTTCCTTGGGGAATGTGATCACATTGGGGGGAGGGGAAAACAGGGTCAGAGGCAAAGCATGAGTTAGCTGAAGTCAGAATTGGCTCCACCTGGTCCATGCTGACATGAAGCTCCAAATAAATAACTGGATTTCTTTTGAAGCTTGGCTTCAGGCTCATGATTTAATTAGGGCATCTGTCAGAATCCTGACAGTAGGATTGCTACATGTGATAGAGTGAAGAGGGTATCATGTAGTTCTACCTTAAATCTTTGGGGTCTTGAAGGCTTCTCCCACCCCATCACATCAGGTAGACCAAGTGTTTCTGCTCACAGCCCTCATTCTGAATTGGAAGATTGTTGTTTAATCATAGTTTATTTTCTTGCTGTTTCCATTTCTCTGGTGTAAGAGACCGCAAATTAGTTCCACCATCAAATGGCATTACGAGTTGTTATTCATTAAGGGAAGTGCACTTTGATTTATCCAATTTAACGAGCTGGCCAATTGGATCAATGCTGAGAGGCTTAGCATACGAACACAAAATAATTTCCCCCTCAAAAAAAAGACCCCTGTGAAGTATCCAAAGCAGAATAAAAGAAATGTGAACCCAAAAGATTAGAGGCAATGGTGCAAACATCCCACAAAATCAACCTCTGGGTCTTTGGGAGAAGAGCCAGGTGTTCAAGAGTCCCCTAAAGAATGGCAAGGTTGGGGAATTAGTAACTTCTTGGGGGTCAATAAAAGGAGAAAATTTGTAGCTCAGGGTTGAAATGAGAGAACTAAAGGGTCTTGGGTGCTCTCTGTACTTGGTTGTTTTCTTGCAGATGTTTCATTACCTGAACTAGGTAATCTCATCAGTGCTATTCTATTCTATTCTCTATCCCAATTCTGTTCTGTTCTATGCCATGCTGTGTCATTCTCTATCCCTATTCTATTCCCTATCCCTATCCTATCCTATCTTATCCCATCCCTCCCATCATCATTCTATTCTGTTCTGTTATGTTCTACTCTACTCCATCCCATTCTCCATCCCATCTTCTCTTCTTTTTACTCTACTTTCTCTACTCTACTCTACTCTACTCTACTCTACTCTACTCTACTCTACTCTACTCTACTCTATTTACTCTACTCTACACTAGTCTCTCTACTCTACTCTATTGCCCTCCCATCCAAGCCTACATCACATCTGACCTTGCTTATTCTTTGGAACCAGCCAGGGTTGGCAAGCTGCTGTCATTTGCTCTGATGATGATTACTGTGATTAATACTATTACTTATGAGGTGCTTCTTAGACTCTGACCCGTGGAGAAGTTGCTGCATTACTCAGTCATAATGTTTTCCAGTGGATTAAGCTAGCCAGTTCTGATTCCAACAGGCACAGGCAGTGACTTTACACTCATGAAATAGCAAGCGGACTGTATATTCTTAATGAGCTAAGGATTGCAGCTCTTACATTTCTGGCAGACAGCAACAAAACCAATATAAGAGAGGTCATTTTGCAAGGTCCTCACCACTAAAGCCAGTAGAGAAAGCATCAAGCTATGTAAATATTTGTCTGAATTCCATCTGCAGATTTAAATTTAAAAAGAAAAAAGAAAACTCCCTTTCTGTGTATGTGTGTGTGTGTGTGTGTGTGTGTGCTCTCTGTCTCTAAGCCATGTTTGTGTTTGTGTGTGTGTGTGTGTGTGTGTGTGTGTATTTCTCCTGTCTCTCAGCCTTTGAAAAACCCAATTCATAGTGTAAATAAATGTCTGCATCAAATCCCACTATCCTAAGATGCTTTTAAAAAGTATTGTTATTATTACCATCGTTATTATCGTCATTATGATAAAGGGTTTCTGGAAACCCACCAGCAGCTGGGGGGAATGATAATAAAGAGTTTATGCCAGTTGTGTTGCTGATAGGAAAAAAAGAGCTCGCCGAAGGCAGAGCTCAGCAAATAGGAGCCCCCCTGGATGTGGTGTGGCAGAAGGTAAGATAAAAAAATAAGTGGCACGTTATGCCAGTTTGAGCTGGCCTGTGCCCCACCAGGTTGGGTCAGGAGACAGGTAGAGAGTTATGAAGATACTAAAAAAATAAAAGGGGAGTCCAGGTAAAGGTAAAGGTTCCCCTCACTCATCCGTGCTAGTCATTTCTGGCTCTGGGGAGCAGTGTTCATCTCCATTACAAAGCTGAAGAGCCAGGGCTGTCTGAAGACGTCTCCGTGGTCATGTGGCCAGCATGACTAAATGCCGAAGGTGCATGGAACGTTGTTCCCTTCCCACCAAATGGGTCCTTATTTTTCTTTTTGTACTTGCTTTCAAACTGCTAGGTTGGCAGAAGCCGGGACAAGGAACGGGAGCTCCTTCCATGACGTGGCACTCGGGATTCGAACCACCAAACTGCCGACCTTTCTGATCGACAAGCTCAGCATCTTAGCCACTGAGCCATCGCATCCCTTTCAGTATGCCTAGTCTAAGGGAAAAAAGGACAAGGGGTGATATGATGGCTGTCAACAAATTTCATCCAAGTAAGAATTTATTAGACAAGTCATATTGGAACATCTGGGAAAAGTCAAATCTCAGAGTTCCATGTTTTCCCTCCCCAAGAGAAAATCCAAGATCCATCCCCTGCACCCATCAGTCCATCACATGCCCCAATCAACCATCATCCCAACTGGAGCCATTCCTGCNACCCATCAGTCCATCACATGCCCCAATCAACCATCATCCCAACTGGAGCCATTCCTGCAAACACTCCCATTCAGGTGCAGGGCAACACATCCTTGACTCTCTGAGAAAGAATGTTGTTGAGTCTAATCTTCTACCTCTCTATGAACCCCCCACCTCCCAAATTCCCAGGCACTGAATGTGGCAGTCTCGAAGCTTCTAAGTAAAATATGGCTTCCGAGGCTGACGATAGCAGTCTTCCAATATCTAAGGAGCAGCCACAAAGACATATGAAGAATGGTTGCAGGAACTGGGCATGTTTAGCTTAATGGAAAGAAGGACTTGGGATAACATGAGATCAGTATTCCAATATATGAGGGGCTGCCACAAAAATGAGGGGAGGCCAATCTATTCTCCAAAGCACCAGAAGGCAAGACAAGAAGCAACGGATAGAAACTAATCATGGAGAGAAGCAATCTTGAACTAAGGAGAAATTTCCTGAAAGTGAGAACAATTAACCAGTTCAGACCAGCATCGGAACCTATAAATTCCTTTTAAAACATTGCCCTGAAAATGGATATGTCAATATTCCAGATGCAAATCACAGTTCATCCGTTCAGATGTGCTGGTCTCATTTGAGATCGAGGAAAGATGATGAAGAAAGGAAATATAGCTAGCTTTAGGTGTTGGTTTTGTGACTTATTTAGGGAGAAAACTCCCCCCCCCCAGGTTTGCAGGGGTTGAAAAGAAGGTTGGTTTTCTGCAACAGTTGAAACAATAAAGTCCCCTATATTATTTCAACCGTTCCTTAAATTCTTTGGAATGATCAACCTGAACTCCAGAGATTAGTCATAATTCCCCTGTCAATGCTTCTTTCGAATGGCTGACAACTCATATCTTCAAAAATCCATTAAATTCTTATCTGAATATATTATCCAAAGGACAAGAGATGGGTAGCAATTAGGATAGAGAGAGTGCTGATGGATTGCTTGTTCATATATACATTTGCATGTCATTGTAAAATGGAGAGGAAATTTTCTATTTTTCAACTGGAAATGGAGATGACTGAGTAGAGCTTTCAGTGTAGTACAACTGGATGAGAAGTTGGGTTGGAGTCCCACCACAGATATCTCAAGTATGATGGACAATGAGTAGAGCCTTGTATACGAACCTTATAGTAATGATGATGGGATGGATTCCTACCATAGATATCTCATGGGCAAGGCTAATCGTGATCTGGACTTTTGTGCCAAACAGGGCAGAATGTGGCAAGCCTTCCATAACTTTATAGTAGGAACGCACATGAATATTTGGTGGCAGCAAAGAGAGCTCTGTGCCTTGTGGTTATCCTCCAGCATTTGTCAAAACAATGCATCATGGATAGAGTATTCTTAGACTGTGCATTCTAGGAAATCTCCAGCCATGCCAACCCCCCATGCCTACCCCCAATTTTCAAATTTATCTCCCCAAAAAATTATGTTGGGGGGAGGGAGGGGGAGAGAGGTTGGATGGAAAGATAGAGTATGAATGTATAGAGTATAAATAAAGAGCTATAAATGTAAAATATAAATATACTTATAATAGCTTTTAAGAAGAAGGAGAAGGAAAGAGGAGGGAGAGAAGGAGGAGAGGAGGAGAAGGAGAAGGAGAAAAATAAGTAGTAGTAGGAGCAGCAGCAACAACAAAAACAACCCCTCTTGTGAAGGAAGGAAGGAAGGAAGGAAGGAAAGAAGGAAGGAAAGAAGGAAGGATGGAAAGACAGGGAAGGGAAAGGAGTCATTATTCAGCACCTATAAACAGAACCAGCCACCTGCAGTGGGAACAATTAAGGAAATACAACAGTGCAAGAACCTTCTTGGTGGGGAGAGCAGAGACAAAAGAAAAGGGTTGTGTGCTTTCTTTAAAAAAAAAACAACACACCTCTTCTTACAAGTTTTAATGCCGTTGCATTGATAGCCTTCCCTTCCAAATCATTGAGCCTGGGTAATCAGCAGCAGCTTGTAATTGCGCAGTTTTGGGATTTTTTGCTGATCTCATCTAAAAGTTAATCTCTTTGTACGGAGCAGGCTATTATAAACAGGTGGTACCTGTACAATTAAAAAGGAGGTGAGAGAGATGGGAGAGAAAGACAAGGTAGCCCAGAGAAAGGGAGAGATAAAAATAACAAGGCGAGCTGAAGGTTGAAGCCACCTTGAGTGCAATCTTGGCACTGCTCGAGAAGGAAGCCGATATGTCTCTCCTCTCCCCTGCCAGCTCCACTTTGCATCAAAAATCTGCTTTCCATGCCACCAAATTATTCAAGTTGGGGATTGAAGCACCAGGCTTCTGTCTGTGAACAACCATCTTTATTAAATCTGGGTCAGGAAGGGAAACTCTCCCAATATTATTATTAGTTTTGAAAAAGAAATATAAGAAAGAGACCAGCCCACAAAAACCTCTTAAGATGCCTTCTCACCTATTTCTACCACCCTCTTGAGAAAGGGTAGAAAGGTTCTTTATTTATATCGATATCAATATGGATGTGGATATGTGGGGGTGTAGATTAGATAGATAGATAGATAGATAGATAGATAGATAGATAGATAGATAGATAGATAGATAGATAGATAGATAGATATTGGCCATTTTTGAAATCGTGGCCAGTGAATAAATCGGAGCCCTGCAATCCCCATGTGCAAGCAACACTTCGGAGAAAATGAAAGGTATGTGTGGATGAATTTAACTAATATGGCTAAGGTATCAGCGTTGTTAATGGAAGGTAATACTCAAATGGCACTGCAGTTCAGGCAGTTCATCATTTCCTTCCTTCCTTCCTTCCTTCCTTCCCCCCCTCTCCCTCTCCCTCTCTCTCTCTCTCTCCCTGCTACAAGAGACTAACAATAAGGTAAAAAGACCAACAAAGTGGAGAGAATAAGGTACTTTCCACTGAAAGAATCAAATCATTGCTTATCATTCTTAATTAGTATCATAGGCCATTGTGGTGTTAGCTGGAAGTGATGGGAAAGAATTTAAAGGAGACTATGTCAAGGAATGGACTCTGGGAGCACATTCAGTGTTATTTTATTTCCTGCCTCTTAAGAGAAATCAGTTCAAATCTTAAACAATTGCAACTTCCCCTTTCCTCTGTTTCCTGCTTGGACCAGTGAATGGGAGAATGAATCAGAAAGAATGTATGGGGATATTCAAGAGAAAAATGGATTTTCCTGACCATTTTGGCTTCATATATATTAATTTTAGCTTCACCTAACACCTACCTCAACTCTGGTTTCATTATCCCAATTCCAAGACCTAATTAAATGAAAATAATTGAAGAAAATTAATAAAAACAGGTAAATAAAACAATGCTATTTTGCAGGTCCCGGAATCATTTTTGCATCATTCTTGGTCGTAGGTCTGAAATGTTTCTCAATTTTCCTATGCAAGGAGATACTGAAGAGTTAATGAGAAGAGTTGCAACTGGGAGAAATTGAGAGATTTTCAGGAAATCATTAACCTTAAAAAAAGGATACTAAACTGCAAGATTTTCGTGATTTAGTGGAAATTATCTCAGGAATATTTGCCCTGCAGAATGCTTGAGGGGAAAACCAAGTACCAATCCCAAGTCCTTGGCAGTTCCTTTCACTCCCAATTTCGGTTACTGTCATCCTGGCATCTTTCAAATTAATATCCTATTGGAAGTGACAGCCGTCTGGGCTTGTAACTATGGTAATAAAATACCAGGTAACAGCAGATACTCCTGTTTTGCTTTTCAAGAAACCGGGCCCTTGTTTTCCTCTGCAATATAGCCTGCATTCACTCATGGTGAATATTGCCTGGCGTTGATTTTTCTAAACATCTGCAACATGGCTTTTAAAAAAAAACTCTGAACAACTTCATTGGAAGGTGGGGATAGGGGGACAGGGGAAGAAATGTGGAGAGAACATCAAATGGATTTTCTAAAGAACTCGACTCACAGGTGGGATCAGGGGTTGTTGGTATGTAGAATAAAACAATGGCGTCTTGTTGGGATAGGATCACAAGGATATTCTGGGTGAAAATTTATCCTTTTGAGAGAGCATCCCATAGAGACAAAAGGGAGGTTGAATTTACCAGAAGTTGATATTCATGATGCAAAGAGGGCTAACGTCTTTCAATTATTCAGAATAACAGAGTTATTGGAAGGGACCTTGGAGGTCTTCTAGTCCAATCCTTTACTCAAGCTCGAGACTCTATCCCATTTTAGACAAATGGCTGTCCAGTCTCTTCTTAAAAACCTCCAGTGATGGAGCACCCACAACTTCTGAAGGCAAAGCCATTTCACTGGTTGATTGTCCACACTGTCAGGAAATGTCTCCTTAGTTTCAGGTTGCTTCTCCCCTTGCTTAGTTTCCATCCATTGCTTCTTATCCTGCCTTCCTGCCTTGACCCCTCTCTTTTTTTATGGAAGACCCTTAGATAGTGGAACATTGCATCCATCCATGGAAGAAGCTTCATCCAGGAAAGAAGCTTCTCTTGCCTACATCTTGCTTCAGGACAATGTAGAACTTCTCCAGAACATCTTTAGCTGATTTCTTGGAATGATGGAATCCTTGGACTGGAAGGGACTTTGGAGGTCTTTACATCCATTCCCAGGCCAAGGCAGGAGTCCTTATACCATCTTGGACAAAAGGTTGTCTAATCTTTGAAAAAAAAAAAAACCCTCCAGAGATGGGCCACCCACAACTCTAGGAAGCAAACAGTTCCACTGATCCTGAAGTATAATTTGAGCTTCCAAATGTCCACGAGTTGTGTCTGATTATTGGGAAGTATTTCTATCACACAATTCCTATTGCTAGAATGTCTCCTTGGCTGCTGTCCTATTCTGTTCTATTCTATTCTATTCTATTCTATTCTATTCTATTCTATTCCAATTTCTATTCTATTCTATTCTATTCTATTCCAATTTTTATTCTATTCTATTCTATTCTATTCCAATTTCTATTCTATATTCTATTCTATTCTATTCTATTCTATTCTATTCTAACCCTAACCCTAACCCTAACCTACTCTAGTCTACCATTTCACAACAACCCGTGGATCTATGCAAGGAGCTCAGCTCATAAGCATTTCCCTTCTCTTCTGATTTCTTCCCCTAAAAAAAGCAATTTATTTTTTATCGAATTTCACGAGAAGGCATGCAGAGGGTGACAGGCGTTGGTGGTAAGAGAACACATTTTCGACACAGCAGTTTGCCTGCTTGTCGGGAGCTGTGCGAGGCCACCGGCCAGGTGCAAATCCCGTGGCCCAAGGCCAGGAGTGAGAGACAAGGAGATGTTCAACTGTGCAAGGCGGCACCAGGGGGGATGGCTGCCTTTCCTGCAGAGGGACGTTGGGTGAGTAAATTCTAAGCCTCTCAGCCTGGAGAGGGGAGGAAACAGTGAGGCACCAGGAGGCTGAGACCACAAACTGACCTGAAGTTGAAACGCTGAACGGAAAGTCCAGCCTCTTTGAAATAGTTTGTTTTGGTTGATAGAGAAGTCAAGACAACAACAATCATTGCCATTTTTGCTTTAATTGGCACAGCATGATTTTTTACAAGTTAAGGATCTTTCCTTCCTTCCCTCTTTTTTCCCCCATTTCCTTCCTTTCTTCCTTCCTTTTCGTTCTATCTTTTTTCTTCCTTCCTTACCTCCCTACCTTTCTTCACTCTTTCTCTCCCTCCCTCCTTTTTCTACATTTTTCTTCCTTCCTTCCATCATTCTCTTCCCTCCTTCCCTTTCCTCTTCCCTTCCTTTTCATACCATCCATCTCCTTCCTTCCCTCCCTTCTTTCATCCATTTCCTTCCTTCGCTCTTTCCTTCTCTTCCTTCTTTTTTCTCTCTTCCTTCCTTCTATCCCACCCTCCTTCCCTTTCCTCTTCCCTTCCTTTTCATACCATCCATCTCCTTCCTTCTCTTTTTCCTTCCTTCCTTCTCTTTCTTTCCTCTTTCCTTCCTTTCTCTCCTTCCTCTTCTTTCTTTCTTTCTTTCTTTCTTTCTTTCTTTCTTTCTTTCTTTCTTTCTTTCTTTCTTTCTTTCTTTCTTCTCTGTCTCTTTCCCTGCTACAAGAGACTAACAATAAGTAAAAATTCCTTCCTTCCTTCCTTCCTTCCTTCCTTCCTTCCTTCCTTCCTTCCTTCCTTCCTTCCTTCCCTATGAGCTTTATTCTAATCATCCCCTCCCCACTCCCCAAGGATCTGGTGGGAATCTGGTCAACCTCTTTGCTACCAACCCAATTGCCATCAGAAATTGCCTGACTTCCATGCTTTGGGTATTGAGAAGCAGCCTACCCAAAGAGTCCAGGGACGAGAGGCAGTAAGTCTGAAAAAAATTAAGAAGTACTCAGTATGTCGTGACCAACAAACCACATTTATTTCCAAAACACGAGTCAGAATGATTTTCTCAATACTGACCCCTCCACCCTTGGAACACATGAGAGCTGCTGGGGTATTTCAGTCCTGGCTTCATAGATATGACTTGTTTTTGAAAGGTTTGGGGCTTTCTTTAATTTCTCACTTAAGAAAAGCAAAGCCAACTCTAGGAAGCAGAATTTTGGCAGGGTCTTTAGCGGTAAAACCACTGCTCCCATGCAAATGTTAGTGAGATTTCTCCTCCTGGGAATGGTGTTCCCAGCCTCTATTTGCATGGAAAGACAGCCTGGCCCTTTGCCAAGTTGTTGCTCATGGAAAAAGTTTGAAGGGAGGAAGGAAAGAAAAGCAGAAAGTGGAAAGGGAGGGAAGAGGGGAGGGAAGGGGGAAGGAAGAAGGAAGAAGGAAGGGAAGAAGGAAGGAAGGAAAAGCAGAAAGGGGAAAGGGAAAGGAAAGGAGGAAGGAGGAGAGGGAGGAAGGACGGGAGGAAGGGAAGAAGGAAGGAAGGAAAAGCAGAAAGGGAAAAGGGAAAGAAAAAAGGAGAGGGAAAAGAAAGGAAGATAGAAAAGGAGGGAGGAAGGAAGGAGCAGAAAGGAGAAGGAAAGGAAGGGGAGGGGGAAGGGAAAGGAGAAAAGTTTCAAAAATTTGATAAGAATTTATTGTTTCTTTTCAGCATTGATATGCAAATAGCACCAGGGACTTCAACTCAGCTTTTTGTTGTTCTGTTCTCTCTCTCTCTCTCTCTCTCTCTCTCTCTCTCTCTCTCTCTCTCTCTTTCCCTCCCTCCCTCCCCCTCCCTCCCTCTCTCTCCCCTGCCTTTTCTCTCTCTCTCTTAAAAAAAAAAGAAAAATCAACTGAGACTCACAATCAAAAAGACTGGAGGAGAATTCTGTAGGGAGCTTTGCATTTACACACCTCATTGTGTAACCTCCCCATACCAGCAAATTATATTTAAGATGAGCTTTGAAGCCACCGGCCTCTTTGAGAAAAGGACTTTCAGAGCCGAGTCCCCCAGGTCCTTCTTTGCCTTCGTGCTTTTGAGAAAATGAGTTATAAAATATGTTTCTTGCTTCTTTTTCCTTTCTTTCCTTTTTTTAACGAAAGAGAAGGGGGGGGGGAGATTTGCAAAGCACCAAAGAGCTATGTTATTATATTTTTTTTCTCTTTTTCTCCTCCTTTTCTATTGACTGAAAGAACCTCCAGGGTAACCAGAGCATGTTTGGCCGCTGGGAACGTTGGGGACACAGAAAGCTGATTCGGAATGACATTCGCATTTGCTAATTTTGCACGGTGGGCTTGTAGTTCTTAATTGTCGGGAACCAGCCCATATCGTGGCAAGTTAAACACTTCCATTGTGAACAAACAACCAGAGGGTTAGAGTCCCAAATAAGACTTCCTTGGTTTCCCCCCCCCCGAAATGATAATTAGCGGAGACTACCTGGAAAAGCAATGGTTTGGGAGAAAACTTATGGTCTTTGGGATGACATAAAGGAAGAGTAAGAGTTCTTCATCAGAAATTTCTTAACAGTGGGAACAATTGATCAGTGGAACAGGAGTTGTGGGTTCTCCATCACTGGAGGTTTTTGTCTGAAATGGTATAGGATCTCCTGATTGAGCAGAGGGCTGGACTAGAAGTCCTCTAAGCTCCCTTCCAACTCTGTCACTCTATGTTCTAACTTAGAGAAGGACTAGAGGGGAGACATGATAGCAACATTCTAATATTTGAGGGGCTGCCACAGAGAAGAGGGGGTCAATCTATTCTCCAAAACACCAGAAAGCAGAACAAGAAACAATGGATGGAAACTCACCATGGAGAGAAGCAACTTAGAACTAAGGAAAAATTTCTTAACAGTGAGAACAATTAATCAGTGGAACAATTCGCCTCCAGAAGTTGGGAATGCTCCAACACTGGAGGTTTTCAAGATGAGACTGGACAACCATTTGTCTGAAATGGTCTCTTGCTTAAGAAGGGGGCTAGACTAGGAGACCTCGAAGGTCCCTTCCAACTCTGTTGTTCTGTTCTGTTATACCCTCTGATTTTGAAGGAGGGAATGCATTAACGGATGATTTTGAATTATCTGCCAGCCTCTGAGGCAAAATAACTGCATGGTCGAATCCATACTAGAAGTCAATAATGATTTAATGATTGGAGGATTTGATTTGAGAATGATTTGATAATTGATGATTTGAGGTTCTCTTCTCCATTGCTTGTTTTTAACCAAACTATTTTTAAAATGTCTTCAGTTTTAATTGACAGTATGAGCCATCAAGAACTTTGCATTGGATATCAAAACGCACACACATACACACACACACACACTTTCCTATCTTCTTAGGACCTTGAATGGAATTGTTTCTTTTCTTCAGTCACCCCCACTATGAGGAATCAAAACTGTGAAGAAATATATAAGCACATGCACAGAGTCATAAGTAGCTCAATATTGATTTTTTTAGGAACACATTTTAAAAATTATGCCTCTGAAATGAAATTATGCCTCCTTTCAGAAGGAGGAAGGATAAGAAAAGAAGAATGGGAAAGGCATGGAAAGAATACCAAACAATTGAAGCCCCAGACTAAAGAGGGAGAGTTCTGATGGTCTATGCTGTTTTCCAAGATGGCTACAATTGTTGAAAAGAGAGATGTTGGCAAAGATCGAAGGAGGAGGAGAAGGAGAAGAAGAGGAAGAGGAGGAGGAGGAGGAAGAGGAAAAGGAGAAGAAGAAGAGGAAGAGGAAGAGGAGGAAGAGGAGAAGAAGGAATGGAAGAGGAGGAGAAATGGAAGAGGAGGAGAAGGAGGAGATGAGGAAGAAGAAGAGAAGGAAGAGAAGAAGAAAAAGAAAAAGCAAAGAGGAAGGAGGAAGAGGAAGAGGAGAAGAAGATCCAAAGAACCTGCCCTTTTAATTTAAGCCTCTATAGCCTTTATAGTTAACTATATATAAAGCAATGATAAAGCTTTAGAATGTGGAATTTGTAGATCAGACATCTTAATGGGCCCAACTGGCAAAAGAAACCGTATATGGGATTGTATGGAAACATGCAGAAGGGGCGTCCATCCTGCAGTGATTAGACAATGGCTGAAATGAAGAAGAAGAAGAAGAAGAAGTAAGAAGAGGAGAGAGGAGGAGGAGGAGGGAGGAGGAGGAGGAGGAGGAGGGAGGAGAGGAGGAGGAGGAGGAGGACACCTGAACTGGAGGGCTTTGGACTAGGTGGATGCTCAGGGAAGCTTGCTAGAATCCTTCTGCATCTCCCCATTTAACATGTGGGGTCTTTGAGAACAGTGGTCTTTGAACACATTTCAAACCCAGCTTCAGAGGACAAGGGAGACAAGCCATGCTCACACATGCACCCAAACCCGCATTTCACCATCTCCCATATTTATTCTGTGGCTTGCTTTCTTTGCAGCCTCCAGTGGGTTTTTTTGGAGTGGCCACGGACTCCCGCTGTGATCATTTGGGAGATTCCCCCACTGGTTCCTGATGAACTGCTTTTGATTAGGGTTTAATGGCTTTACTCTGCATCCCCAATCCACCGGTGTGTGTGTGTGTGTATGAGTGGTGCAAATGTCTATAAAATGGCTTGAATGCAATTATTTTGCCTCTCTCAGCCCTGGAGCTAAGCATTAAAAGAATGGGGAAGCTATCTTCTCTAAACCATCCTGCATAAACCCCCATCCTTTTCCCTTCCATCGCTTGCGGGCGAGAGAAGAGGCCCATGGAGAGTTTACTCTGGATGTTGCTATGGGAAACTCCACACGAAATGAAGATAGCAGCTCTCTGGGCACCTCTTAGAGACCAAGGGTCTTAAAACTTGGCAACTTTTCAGAGTTGTGGATTTCATCTCCCAAAATTCTTGAGCTGACATGACTGGAGGAAGAATTCTGGCAGTTGAAGTCCACAAGTCTTAAAGCTATCAAGTTTGAAGACCTTTGCTTTGAGGGTTACAAGTCTTATGGCAGTCTTTCTCAACCTCAAACCTTCTCAAGAAGCACCTCAGAGGAATTCTAGGAGTTGAGGTCCATCTTAAACTTGGCTAGTGGAGAAACACTTGAGACTCTCGCACAAGGGTCTTCAAACTTGGCAAAGCATAAGACTTGTGGACTTCAACTCCCAGAATTCCTGAGTTAACAGTGACTAGAGGAGGAATTCTGGGAGTTTGAAGCCCACAAGTCTTAAAGTGGTCAAGTTTGAAGACCCTTATCTTGGAGAACAATGGAGGCCTTCGCAGAAGCAAGAAACAAATTCTTCGCAAAGGAAAAAAAAACCTTCTTTAATTACACCTTGAGAATGAACTGCCTTCACCAACAGAAAGTCCAGGCAAGAGTCCTGCAAGGAGTAAACTGAAGCAATGGTCCTTATCAGCTTGTTAAGATAAATGCAAGGCTGTGAGTTCTGCAAATTAAGAAATAGACAAACCTCAGTTCTGGCCAGGAAGTCTTTGACTCAGGAAACACACAAGGAACAAACTTTCCAGAAATGCAAACAGTTATCTGCGACAACCAAACCACTCCCCTTTCCTCCTATTTATTCCCCAGCCAGAGAGGGGGCCATTCAGCATCCACATTTGTTTTGCTTCCCAAGCCGGCTTGTTATCCTCCATTGTTCACCTCTCCTATCTGCTCTGTGCATATGCACATCCGGAACAGGCCCCAGCTGCTCCTCCTCCTCCTCCTCACTCATCTCTGACTCCAAAGGCAGCTGCCTCTCTGGTGGCTGGGAAATGCCAGATGGCCCTGACTCTATCTCTGTGTCCAATTCTGAGCATCCATCAGAGCCTTCCCCAGGCTCCTGAATTGGGCATGTCTAGTTTAATGAAAAGAAGGACACGATAGCAATGTTCCAATATTTGAGGGGCTGCCATAAAGAAGAGGGAGTCAACCTATTCTCCAAAGCACCAGCAGGCAGGAAAAGAAGCAACAGATGGAAACTAATCAATGAGAGAAGCAACCCGGAATTAAGGAGACACTTCCTAGCAATGAGGACAATTAACCAGTGGAATGACTTGCCTTCAGAAATTGTGGGTGCTCCACCACTGGAGGTTTTTAAGAAGAGACTAGACAGCCACTTATCTGAAATGGTCTAGGGTCTCCTGCTTGAGCAGTGGGTTGGACTAGAAGACCTGTAAGATCCTTTTATTATGTTCATACTAGTAAAAATACAGAGATTAGGGGACTGGAGACTAAAACATATGAAGAACAGTTACAGGAACTGGGCATGGCTAGTCTAGGGAAGAGAAGGACCAGGGGAGACAGGATAGAAATCTTCTAATATTTGAGGGGCTGCCATAGAGAGGATGGAGGGTCAAGCTATTCTCCAAAGCACCCAAAGGCCAGACAAGGAACAATGGATGGAAACTGAACAAGGAGAAGTTCAACCTGGAAATAAGGAGAAACTTTCTGACGGTGAAAACAATCAACTATGGAACACCTTGCCCTTGGAAGTTGTGGGAGCATCATCACACTTGAGACTTTCAAGAGAGATTGGACTGCCATTTGTCAGAAATGGTGTAGGGTCTCCTGCTTGGTCGGGGGGGGGGTTGGACTAGATAAGGGACCTTTCAACTCTGATTATCTGTTAGATTGTATATTGCTTTGATCATGCTCCCTGGAGTGTCCCGTCTGAGGAGGGTCCAAGCAGAGGTCCCTTCCATCTCTGGCCTTGTTGGGGTGGTGGCGGGGAATGAGAAAGAAAAGAGTTTGCTGACATCCCTCTGAATAGCTCACATGTCTTTCTGAACATCAGAGGATGCATTTGCTGTCCTTCGGGAAACATGCTAATCAGTTAGCTACAGGTAAAGATAAGTGGAGAGAAAGGAGAGATTAGGAAAAGAGAAAGGCGGCCTTTTCATCACGATGAAGAATTTAGACTTCAGACACAGCATTTCCCTCCCTCCCCATCCTACTCTCAATCCTCTTTGCCAAGGCTAGGGATCCTAATGCTAGTGAAGGTAGTGATAATGGATAAGAAAAGGGCCTTGGCGTCATCCTCCTTTGATCCAACAGGGAAATGGGCCTGAACGTGTCTCCATAACATCTGCCAGCTTTAGTTACTTATCAATCCTCCCTTGATCAAGGACAACCTTCAGCCAGAAGATACCACCCTGCTGGAGAAAATGGTCAGCCAAAGAAAATACAGATGGGGGGACGGTCAAAGTGTTTCTTGGCATGCCCATCTCTCCTCCCAAGTCTACGAGATGTGAGTGACACTGGAAACACATCACATTCTCGACTAGTCCATTGGAAGGAGTGGGGTTATGTCAGGTGCAAGTAACCCAGGAATGGGAGTTGATTTCAAAGCAAAAAGAAATGGAAAGGCTTCCCTATCAGTTGTATCCAACTAAAGGGGGGGGGGAGAGGGGCTCACTTCCCTTTTTTTTGGCCGAGGGTACTAGCATTCTCCAAAGACAATTTCTGTAGTCATGTGGCCAGCATGGCTTTATGCCAAAGGTCCACGAAGCGCAGTTACCTTCTCACTGAAGTGGTACCTATTGATCTACTTGTGTTTGAATTTTTTCAAACTGAGAGGTGGGCAGGACCTGCAGCAAGGAATGGGAGCTCACCCCGTCGGGTGGAGCTCAGGACTCGAACCCGGTCTTTCCAGCTGACAAACTCAGCATCTTTAACCATTGAGCCATCATGCTCTGAGTTCAAAGCACTAAACATTTGTTTCTGCCACCAATACACAATGATCTGGTTAAGTAATGGTTATGTTAAGTTGACGCTAAATAAGGGTCAAAGCAATTCCCACAGGACAAGATCTGGGTGGGTCTCTTATGAATAAGTAATGACTCCAAAATGAAGATGAATTTAACCCTGCCTTTGGACTTAAATTTGCTTATCTCCAATTAATTTGCTCATCTCCAACCCCATTATTGGACTTAATTTGCTCTTGTTAAAAGAGTTTAGCACAAACTCTTTGGAATAACTGGGCCTGGCTGGTCTAGTGAAGAGAAGGACATGATAGCAGAGTTCCAGTATTTGAGGGGCTGCCACAGAGAGGAGGGGGTCAGCCTGCTTTCCAAAGCACCAGAAGGCCAGACAAGGAATAATGGATTGAAGCTGAACAAGGAGTGATTCAATCTGGAAATGAGGAATTTTCTGACAGTGACAACAGTCCACTGATGGAACACTAGTGTTGCCTTCGGAAGTTGTGGGAGCTTCATCCCTGGAAGTTTTCAAGAAGAGACTGGACTTCCATCTGTCAGAAATGGTGTAGAGTCTCCTGCTTGGGCAGAGGATTGGATTAGATGGCCTGCGAGGTCTCTTCCAACTCTGTTATTCTTTAACCCACACAAATGATCTAGTTAAACTAGTCCAAAAGGTTAGATTCAGCTCCCAAGAGACCTTAAATGAAATAGTTCCCTTCACTCAGTTAACTCTCCCGGTGTCGGGTGAACTAGAAACTTTGGTAGTCTCCTTACTCTCAAGACCGAGATGATATTCTCAAGAGGGTTTTTTTTTTTAGAAACTAAATTTCTGCTTCCAACGATTTCCAAAATGACGCTATTCATGTTATGGGAACATATGCAGTGACTCTCTTCCTGAAACTTCAGTTAAGGGGAAGACAATTCATCTGCAGTTCAAATGGTAGGCTGATTAGATTTTAGGGGTGTGAAATTGTATTTTTATCAGAACTCGGAGGTGTACAACTTGGAGATAAGGAGAGAGAAAAAATACGAAAGGATTCTCAGCTCGAGATTTCATTTTGAGGACCAGAACTGAATGCAGCTCAAAATTTCACCACCCTGAAATCTGTCCTCTCATATTTTTTTTAACAGCCAGAAGATGGAAAATGCCACCAGGAAAAGAACCAACCTAAAACTAAAGAGAAATTTCCTGACAGTGAGAACAATCAATCAGTGGAACGGTAGTTTGGGTGTTCCAACACTGGAAGTGTTTAAGAAGAGATTGGATAGCCATTTGCCTGGAATGGAGTAAGGTCTCTAGCTTGGGGGTTGGACTGGAAGACCTCCAAAGTCCCTTCCAGTTCTGTTGTTCTGTATTATATGTTCTAAATTCCAGAGTTTGAATTTAGATTGTGATATTGAAATTAATGTTTTTAGTCAACAATGGAGGCAATGATACATCCAAATAATTTAGATCTTAATAAAATGATAAAATACAAAGACCTTCTTGATGTGCAAGGAACTTTAAAATCATGGCAAGATCTCCAAGAACAAGGGCTGCAAGTAGACCGGTGGGCTTATTTGAAAATTCAAAATAGATATAGCCAGGACAAGAAAAAATTTGGAATTTATACTAAGGCACAACAATTAGATAAAATTCTATTAGGTCCAGATTAAAAAAATATAACTAAACTATTCAGAAGATAACAGTCTGTGCAGAGATGGACAAGTTAACTTTAGCACTTAAGGAAAAAGAAACATCAGAATATTATAGAAGCTGGGAATAGAAAATATCTTTGTAAATAGAAAATATATTAGTAAACAATGTAAAATGTAAAAGAGGTAGTAATTATACATTCACAATAAGATGTATTTGTAAATATATCACCAATATTGATAACAAACAAGGAACCATAGACGGTTGATAGCAAAATTATTAGTTTTTAATCATTTTCTTTTTTCCTATTTCTTTTTTTTCTTCTTCTGTGTGTTGTGTATGTGTTTGTTTGATATTTTAGTTTTATAATCAATAAAGTTTGTTATAAAAAAAAGAAATTATTTTTTTTAGAAATGCAGAAGGCGGCAAAAGGAAACTTGTCAAGCCTTTGACACGGACACAGGTATGAAGTCTCCAGGAATCAAACTAGTATCGAAGAAGTTTGATTTCTCTGTTTTACTTGCTGCTTTCGAAACTACAGCTTGGTAAGTACAAAGAGTTTATCTAAGACTTAGGCTAGCTGGAAAGCAATTGAAGTTGGCTGAACAGAAAGTAGTATATTCCCTACTATATACCCCTATATTCTGGTGCTTTTTACCCCCAGTGCCATTCATGTTTTAGCTGCCACCTCCAGACTTGGGCAAAACAAGAATTAAGAATTTCAAATCGCAGAGTGAAAAATGAAAAGAAGCAACGACAACAACAAAGAAAAGGAAAACCACAGCCACTACACATCTAGAGAAAATCCCTTTGAGTAAGGGATCACACTGCTTCTGCCTATAGATTTCAGCAGCTGAATGGAACTTTGTGTTCCTTTTTTTATTATTATTTTTGCTGGTAGAGTTGAAAAAGCAGCAATCATAATCATAATAAACCTGTTGCAAATTAAAGTGGGAGCGACACAGATTATTCTGTCAAAATAATCTCTTGCTGCTGAGGCTGTTGATCCTTCCCTCCCATTTCCACTCTTTGCTGAACCCAAGAATAGAACTGGCGGCCAGCTGAGAGGCTTGGATAGGTTTCTGAGCAAATCCATGGCAGGTTGGAGGGATGCAAGCAGCCCTTTGATGGCAAGAAAGCAGGTAGGATAAACAAAATAGCAGGAGAAGGATAAAGCATCCAAAAGCCCAAGGCATGCCAACTTTCTAAGCTCTCCCCCCCCCCCCAAAAGAAAATCAGACAAATCCAGGGCATCTTTTTTTTCAACCCCTGCTGCTTAATCATTACAATTTTAGGATCAACAGTATCTCAGCTCTGAAGATGTTTGAGGGATGGGAAGAAGATGTTGGAGTGACTGATGTCCCATCAGGTCAATGGATGGGCATTCTGTAAACATTGGTTGTGTGTAAGCATATGTGTGTTTATTTATACAGAGAGAGAGAGAGAGAGAGACAGACAGAGAAGGAGAGAGAGAAAAGAGAGAGAGGAGAGAGCGGGGGGGGGGAAGAGGAGATAGAGAGAGAAAGGGAGAGGGAGAGACAGAGAGAGAGGAGAGAGGAGAGGAGGAGAGAAAAGAAGAAAGGAAGAGAGAGAGAAGAAAGAGAGACAGAAGGAGACAGAGAGAGGAGAGAGTGGGGGAGAGAGAAGGAGATATAGAGAGAAAGGAAGAGGGAGAGACAGAGAGAGAGGAGAGAGGAGAGGGGGAGGGAAAAGAAGAAAGGAGGAGAGAGAGGAGAAAGGAGGAGAGAGAGAAGAGAGAGAGGAGAGAGAGAGAGAGAGAAAGAAAAGAGAGGGAGGGAGAGACAGAGAGAGTATCAAGAAGATTATCTGAATAGGAATGGCCTAATAAAATCCAAGAATGTATTTAAATGGAGCCAAAATCATCCGAGAAAGGAAATCAGTGGGTAAAAATATATCGCAAGAAAGAAAACAGACATTTTTACCACCTAATTCAAGAATAAAAAAAACACTCTGTAAAATTGTACTTGAGGGTAATGTGTTTACAGAAGGATATTTCGTATAAAATGTTCCCTATATCAGAATGTTTTCTTTCTAGGTGAAAGAACAAGTGGCCTTCCATACTTTCTGACCCAATCTTGCTTATTTCTTTCACAAAATGGAAAGTAAAACACCACACACACACACACACACACACACACACACACACAAGCTATTTCATCCCACTTGACAGATATTGCCAAGTTTATTTTTCCTCCACTTATTCATTATTCACTTTTCCCCAGGGAGCTGGAAAGAGTTTTAAAATTCTCCCTGGTGACTTGGCTTCTTTCTTTCTTTCTTTCTTTCTTTCTTTCTTTCTTTCTTTCTTTCTTTCTTTCTTTCTGTCTGTCTGTCTGTCTGTCTGTCTTTCTTTCTTTCTTTCTTTCTTTTCTTTCTTTCTTTCTGTCTTTCTGTCTTTTCTCTTTCCTTCCTCTCTTCCCTTCTCCCTCCCTCCTCCCCTTTTTTCTTTCCTCCCTCCTCCCCTGCCTCCCTACATGCCCCCTGCTTCCCTTCCTCTTTCCCCTTTGTTTTTTCCTTTTTTTCCTTCTTTCCTCTCCTTCTTCCTTCTTACCTCTCTTCTCTCATTCACCCTCAGAACCCTTTCCTTCCCTCCTGCCTCCATTCTCTCTTCCCTTCCTCTCTTTTCTTCCTTCCTTTCCTTTCTTCCTCCCCTCCCTCCTTCCTCCCCTCCATTCTGGTCGTAGGCTGAGGACTAGCCTTGTATGGCCTTGCCTTCCAGTGAGAACAAACACTTACCAAGAAAAAGAGACGCCATATTTGACTTGTTGCTTTGAGCCCCTGGCAGAAGTAACAAAAAGGAGCACAGCTCATTTAGTGATGTTTACTACAGAGAAAAAAAAGTGATTCATGACTGTTTTTCACACTTATGACCATTGCAGCCTCTCCGTGGTCACACGATCAAAATTCAGACACTCTGCAACAGTTTGTTTTGTGACTGTTTGATGTCAGTGGTGAGAAAGGTCATAAAATGGGGCGATACTCACAACTGTCTTGCTCAGCAATAGCAATTGGGGGCTCAGGTGTCCAGCTGTATCCCATAAGGCCAGCTCCACCTGCTTTCCATCAACTTCAATATCTGCTACACAGTTTTCAAATACTGTAGAAACATTAACTTCAGGAAACTGGTCTTTACTAAATACAATCAGCAGACAAGTCTTGCCACAGGCACCATCCAACTATAACCAGTTTTTTCCTAATGGCTGCCAAAATTCAGCCACAAAGTCTCTAAACAGGCAAAACACTGTCCTTTCACTTTCAGCACCACCTTAAAGAAGCCAATCAGAGATAATCAATTTTCATAGAATATATTAATTTTCTCATATCATTTAGCTGAACTACTTATTTCGTAACTGTTACCAAACACCCACTTCAAAACAGAATACAAAACATTTGCTAGACCAACACTTAAATACAGCTCATCAATCTGGAACCCACATTACGTATCTGATATTACCACAATTGAAAAAGTCCAGGAAATATTTCACAAGAAGAGTTCTCCACTCCTCTACTCATTGCAGAAGACCTTATGCCACCAGACTCGAAATTCTAGACCTAGAAAACCTAGAACTACGCCGTCTTTGGTCCAATCTAAGTATAGCATATAAAATCATACATTGCAATGTCCTACCTGTCAATGAATAGTTCAGCTTCAACCATAACAATACAAGNTTCTTTTTATTTTTCTTTTATGTATCCATTTCATGTATTCATAACTATGTTTATACTTATACCTATTATCTTGTAAGCGATTGACAAATCAAATCAAATCAATCAGTAAAGGCCTGTAGAGGGCATGCATAAGTGCACCAATGTGCCTACTGTCCCTGTCCTATTTCTTTTTATTTCTCTTATCTGTATCCATTTCATGTATTCATAACTATGTTCATACTTATACCTATTATCTTATAAGCGATTGACAAATCAAATAAATAAAATAAAATAAAGTGGGATGGTCTTAGGACAGGAAGGCCTAGAAATATCAACTCCAAAAACTACAAAAAAGCAGACTTCCAAAAGCAAAGTTTTCTTTCAAACATTAGAGGCCAAAATGGACTGTTTTAATGACACTCCTACTCTGGAGAGATTCAGCAGAAGACAGGCCACCCAAAGTACCCCAAGGATTTCTGTGAAACCTGTGGACCCTTCAAAAACAAGAAAAAAATAGCATCCCTAGTCCACTTAACTTCTTTCCTTTATGTTTTTTTTACATCTTAATTTGACTTTTAAACACGTATGATGAAGAACTTGGGAGGGTGGGGAGGGATCCGCTGCCCCTTCTCCAGGCGAATAAGGAGCAGAATTATCCATATTCTGGAGGAGGAGGAGGAGGAGGAGGAGGAGGAGGAGTGGCGAAGGCGGCAGGGCAGGGAGGAAGAAGCCCTGATAGGACCAAGGCCCACCAAGAGACCCCCCCCTCCGCTTCACTACGCCAAAGGGGAGAGCAGCCCGTGAGCTTCCCCCCACCCCTNAGAGCAGCCCATGAGCTTCCCCCCACCCCTTTCCCCCTGCCTCGCCCTCCCAGAGCAACAGAGTCGAAGGAGCGTTGGTGCCCCCTCCCTTAACTTTCAACCCCTGCCCAAAGGAGCGTGTGCACACCAGTTGTGGTTGTAGAATGAGGAATATCTGTGATAGTTAAAAAATGTTAATAGTTGAAATTTTGTTACACACAAAAATGAAACGCAGACTGGAAATACAGTTTAGGGATGGAAATCCTTGCTAGATTTATCTCCTTTTTTTAAATGCCTTCATGGTACAGAGGTACCTCAGTTACGTGATTGCTTCAAAACTCATCAAATTGGGTATTTGAGGCATTTTTTGACCCCCAAAAATGTTGCTACAGTGTGTTTAATAATGAATGTGCTGTAAAAGTAAGTGGGGGACAGCCATCGAGAGCGGACAGTTGGCACGAGCTCTAAATAAAGTCCAGAACTAGGATCTCAAAATTCTAGTCCCCAACACGTACTGTAAGTTGACGAATATATATTTTTGGAGCCCAGCAAACAGTAGGGGGCATGAGAGCTCTACTGCGAGACCACTCAGCCCAAAGAGGATGAATATCACGCAGAGAGTTGAAGAGGCACATTTGAATAGATCTGTCCTACTTATTTAAACTGATAGATTCATATGTGCTTCGAATTTATTTTTGTTGGTGCCTGATTGACTTACGGATGCATGCAGAAGGAAGAAGGGATTGTGCTCTGTGCCTCAGATTCATAATAGATGATGGAGTTGACTTTCAAAGGAGTGGAAAGGGAACGGAACAAAAAAAAAAAAATCACAAGGAGAGCAGATTTGATGTAAGAGCATAAGAAAGACCTCTTTGGATTGANTAGAGTAGAGTAGAGTAGAGTAGAGTAGAGTAGAGTAGAGTAGAGTAGAGTAGAGTAGAGTAGAGTAGAGTAGAACTACTCTAGTTCTACTTGCGGGGACCGGCCATGGCCAGGATCCCGAAAGAGAAGCAGGCAATCCCAATGAACCCAGGGCGAGTGACGGAGAAAAGTTCCATTTGGAGAGGTCACCCCTGGCCATTCTCTCGAAGGTGTGCTGCATGGTGGATTCCGAGATGTCATGAGGCAAATTAAACTCATCTGTAGGAATCCCATAAGGAAAAGGGAAGGGATGTTTTTTTCAGCCTTCCTAGAGAGCATCTCTTTGAAGGTGTCACGAGGAACTAGACTGCTGGCAGGAGATAGGGAGGCCCTTGAAAAATCAAGGAAACAGAGGCCTGATTCTGAATACCCTATAGCTTATTATATTTTTTAAAATATTATTTTTGGTTAAAAAAAATAATCATTATTATCAGAAGATGGGTAGAAAAGCAGTAATTGCTCACAGCAGGGATGGGACTACGCAAGCTGAACATAGCTGAGACGGCTTCCCGGTTCAAAAGTTTCACGGTTCGTTGAAAGAACGGTACGTTAATTTTTTTTTTTTTTAATAGGGGTAGGTCTTGGTAACATCTCCATTTTATTCCACGGTCCCTCTGTTTGGGAATCTCAGTAGCACTTTTTTGTGCATGGGGAAGTGGAAGAGGAAGAGGAAGGAAGACAGTGGGTTCCTTGGTGGTCTCTGAGCTTGGTTGTTTTCTTGAAGGTCTCTCGTGACCCAACTAGGGAACATCACCAGTGTTAGAAGGGAGTGGGAGTTTGCTTACTTGGTTCTTTCCTTGATAAGAACTACCAACGTAAACAAGGCGCAAAAACATAGAACATAATGAAGACAGCAGAGAAGGTTTAAAATTGTAGGGTCCTTGGTGCTTGTTGTTTTTTTTTATAAATTTTTATTGATTTTTAAAACAAACAATTAAACAAACAAAACATAAAAACATCAAGCCATCTTCCATATATATATACATACAGTGTGCCGGTTGTTTACAAATTTGTTTTTGTGTCCATTTCGTAGTCTTCATTACAATTACAATGTATATAATCTCGTTATTTTCAATCAAATATTAAATACATTAATATCATCATGAATCAATCATTGACATACTTTTATTCATTCATGCTTTATGAATAATCATAATTTACTTAATTTGTTTCATGTTCAGTTCATTTCATCCCAAATCTATCCCAGAATCATTTTGTAGATAAGAAAAAGAAAAACATCTTTATATATTTAGTATTTTCTAAAAGTCTAATATTTTTTATACGTATTTTTATTGTCTAAACCATGTAATATTATCCCAATTAATAAAATTGTTTATCATCTTGTTCTCTTTTATAATTGTCAATCATACTCATTCAGTCACATTCCAATTATTTTTCTAAGATTTCCTCCTGTGTTGGTGTTTTCTCAGTTTTCCAGTTTTTAGCAAATTTCTCTCCACTTGTTGATACATTTACAATCAGTATTTCAAGTCTTTTTACATATTATTTCAGGTAAAATTCCAATGAATATTATCTCTGGTTTCAAATCTTGTGTTTTTGTCATTTTTTGTACCAACCACTGTGGAATTAGTCTCGTAGTATTTCTTAGCATCCAACAAGTCCACCACATATGGTAATATGAGCCAGGGTGTCTGCACTCTTTTCGGATTTATTCTTGAACATTTTGCTATTCATTGTGGGGAAAAATGCCACTCTGTAAAAATTATCTATACAATATGTCTTATATGCTGTTGACATTGTCAGTTATTATTTACTCTCAATTTTTTGCCATTCTCTAATCAATGCCCATATCCAAAATTCTTCCCCAAGCAATCATAGTTTTCTTTAACTTGTTCTTATTCTTTAGTTTAATTTCTAATATAAATATCCATTAATATTATAATGTTCTTCATAAATATCCAATTTTTTAATCAACTTATTCATCTATACTTGTCAAAATTTATGAAGTCAGTCATCTATAAAACCTCTGTTCAATTAATCTTTATCATCCTTGGATGTATTTGCGCGTGTAATGAAAACTAATTCATCTTTATACCTTGTTCCTCTAGTTTTTGTATAGATTTAAGTTCACCCTTTTCATTCAATATTTCACCATATCTAAATTCTGTTGCCTTTTGTATATTCTAGGATAAGAAAACTTTCAATAGTGGATAGCCAGACTGAAATTTCAAATAACTTTGTCTTTTAATCTTTCTTCCAGTTTAACCACAGAGATTCCCGTATATAATGTCTTCAATACCTCGTGTTTTCGTTCCTTATACATCTCAGCCTTTTTTGTACCACCGGTTTTCACCAATTATTCATCTACTATCCCGTATCTGAGTAACGTCTATCTCCCCCCCTTTGACAAAACTAAGGCACGAGGATTCTTCAGCACCCAAACGCCACTTTCCAACCAAAAACCAGAAGCACTTGTCCAACTGAAAACCTGGAAGCAACCAACCGGAAGCACCGTCAAAACAAGATGCAGCACCCAAGCTTTGCGGGCCGGTACAAAAAATGATCCACGGACCGGTTACTGGCGGGACGGTGGTTGGGGACCCTCCTTTATAATCATAAAAAAAGCATGCCACCCAAACAACAAATCATGTCCTTCTAATGTCAACAATCTAGTAATTCTTAATATAATCCATTCCTTAACCCACATTCAAATTTTGTAGCTTGGTAATACAACTCCCCAATTAGGCAAACCAAATCTCCTCTTACTCTAGCATCTGCAAAAGTTTTAACTTTATTCTCGCTTTCTCTTACCTTGCATATATATTTCAACACAATTTTATTTAAATCTTCAGTAGTAGTCTTTTCCAAGCCTTAATTGGAATTGTTTGAAACAAATAGAAAATTCTGGTAATATATTCATCTTGATTGTTGATATTCTCCCTTTTAATGACAGTTGTAATTTCCCCATTTCCCAAATCTACGCTATCTGCTGTTTAAGTTTGATATAATTGTCTCTTTTAGTGTCCTAACATCTTGCTGTCAAGTATATCCCCAAGTACTTGATCTTACTCATGCCCTGAATTTTCAGTAGGTCTGCCAGTTCTTCCTTTTGTTCTGATAGCATATTCTTTGTCAAGATCTTTGTCTTATCTTTATTTATTTTCAAACCAGCCACCTTTCCATATGTCTCTATCTTTCCTTTCCTTTCTAGTGGTCTTCTAAGATAAAAACCAGATCATCTACAAATGCTTTGCAACTTAAATTCTTTCCTTTTTAATTTCCATCCCTTTATATTCTTTCATCTCTAATATTTCTATTAGGACTTCCAAAGTTAAACACAAACAACAGAGGTGATAGTGGGCACCCCTGTCTTGTTCCTTTTCTTATATCAATGGAGTCTGTCAGTTCTCCCTCTATCATTACCTTTGCCGTCTGCTTATGATATATAGCTTCATTGCTGAATAAATTTCCAGCAAAGCCCACTTGTTCCAGCAGTAATAACAAGAATCGCCAATTCACATATCAGATGCCTTTGTGGCATCTAATTCTAGGTATCCTCTTCTTTAATCATTACTTCATTCATAACTTCTAGGCAATGGAAATTCAACATTCTTGTAATTTATAAAATTCTGTTGGAATCATCTGGCCTGGTGCCTTTCATATTTTGCTTCTATTGAGTCACTTCAGTTAACTCCGATCATCAGTTATAATAACTTTCTAACATTGTTTCAATCTCTTTAGGTAGTGGGATAACTTAGCATTCGTAGGTACTGTTTAACTTTCCTCTCAATAATTCTGCTTGTGTGTATAGTTTTCAATAATAGTCTGCGATGATTTCCTTCTACTACCATAGGCAAAACTTGGCCTTGATCATCTATGAATTGCAATATTTTCATTGATTCTTTTCCTTTCAATCAAAGTTTATATGATAACGCATCTGAACCTGATTTTTTGCATTTTCAAAGTAGTTCTGTTTACACCCTACTGATTTCTGCTGGCTAATTTCTTCTTTCTAATTAGACTCATTTCATGTTTGATTATATCCATTTTTGAACTTAATTCCTTTTCTGTGGACATTTCTGGTAAGCTCTTTCAGAATCCTGTTATACTCATTCTCTAATGCCTTAGAAGGCTAATCTTTGCATGTTATTTCTTTTCGCTTGTTATAGTCTATTATATCAAGCCTCTGATATATAAGCTCATTGTATTCCCATACCATGCTGCGATTTGATGTATCTTTTTTTTTTATTTTCTCTAAAGAAAAAAGCCACCTTCTTCTCCATCCACCTGTGTGAAGTCATTTTTCCTTTAAAAATAGATTTTCGATGTCCATCTGGATCTTCTTCTTTCCTTTCCATTTTAATTGTCATTGGATTGTGATCTGCCCAAGATACTTGTTCTGAATATTATTTCTTTAAATTAGTAACAATTCTGTGACATGCCATATCATATCTATTCTGGACCAGTGATAAATGTCTATTTGAGTTGGAAGGTTTATGTTTTGATTTAGCATTTCTTTCTCCCATGTATCTTTTAAGTTTATATTCATCTTAACCATTTAAAAAGATGTTAGGGAGAGTCTTTTGTTTTGACTTTTTTGTTTCTGTGCTGTATAGTCCAGTTTATTGTCTACAATTCCATTAAAATCTCCCATCATAATTATGATTAGAATGTCCAGTCCAATTTATTTCATATGTATTTTATTAAAATTCTTCTTGATGTTATTCGGGCATAGATTGCAATCAGGAGTTTCATATTATTGTCATTATTTCCACCATTAGTATTCTTCTGGTTCATCATTATTCTCTCTTTT